>JBBIGC010140623.1:0-20814 GCA_037576955.1 Lepidarchus adonis | reverse complement strand
TCAATAATCCTCAGATATCACGACAGAAATGAGTAATTACACACGTTACACTCATATAACTGTCTTCAGAAATCAGATTTAAAAAAAAAAGATGTTTCACACCTTTAAGGGAATAAATTCTGTTAAAACATGGAGGTAGAAAGTGAAAGCTCGGCGGCACATGCCCATGAAAGTTGGGGTGGGCGTCTATTTGTAGCAACATCTCTTCAAACCCGTCGTTTATTGGAAACGGCCATCAATAAGAGACGGGCTATTATTAGAATATATATGGTATATTCTATTCTATTCTATTTTATTCTAATTCATTGTTATAAGAACAGCTCTGTGGTTTAAGAACATGTGAATCTGTCCCTTTCTTGCAGAGGTCTCCCAAATAAAAGGTTTTAAAATCAAATAAGAAGAGTAGTTTCCAAAATTTCGATTTTAAAAATGTATCCATTGTCCTTATGGGCCAACTTTGGCCTGCGGGACACTCTGACCGATACCATTACAGTCAACTATTACAATCAATGAGACAAGACATATACAGGTATATAATAAGAAAAGGTAGATCGGTTTCAAATTGAGTTTATTAGATGCAATACATATAATTACTTCATAACGTGTTACTAAAATACTTTTAAAATAATAATATAAGTTGTATTTGATCTAAAATATATATTTTATTCCTTTTTTGAGGGTCAGGCTAACTTTCTGATGGACAATATCAAACCACAATCCATATCTTGCCCTACAGGCCCTGTACTACAGCAGGATACTAAGCCAGTGTTGTAGACCACTATAATGGTGATACAGGTCTATTTTACACAGACTAACATGTTAAAGACTGTTAGATGAGTTCTCTTTTCTTATTCAGGTCAAAAACCAACAGAAAAATAGACCAAACATAGTCATTAGGTTCCAGCTGGAGCCAGCAGGTGGCAATGTAGTCTTCATAACCACTTTTTTTTACCAAACAGTGGTCCAGTTGATGTGTGGGGTTTTCTTTATGGACTATATATGGTCATATGTTTGAAACTTGAAATAAATTAAGGAAGTTGTCTTCTACAAAAAACCTTAATTTGTCCTCTAGTGCTTAAGGCTGAGTGGTGATGCTGCCTGGCCACATTCCTGTCACTCTTGTCCTTTGTTTTGTGCTTTTGTTCCTCTAATCTTTAAGGTTCACTTGCTTGTTTTGCATCCAGATTTCATGTCAGGCTAATTCCCCTGTATCACGTTGTCTTATGTAAAGAAAGTGAGGAGAATGAGTCAAATGTTTCCAGAGAAGTGTTGAGGTAGGTGAGAGAATCCTGCCAGCTCAAACTCCACATGATCTAATTAGTAAATCTCACTTTCTTACTTGTTTTAGTTTGTTTTGTAATGGAAAGAATGAGCACATTAGGTTTTAGCCAGAACTATACAGCCATGCGAAAAACAAATGCATCCAGTGGAGTTAAAGTTTTTTTGTTGATATCTTTGAACAAGCAAATATTTCACTCTTTCATACAGTGCCTACCAAAAAAACAACAAATGACACAAAACAATGAAGTTTTTAAATAATTGTAATAATTTAGATTCAACAGATCAAAAACGTATAATATTAGTAAATTAGGACTGTGCTCAAAAAATCGATATAGCAAAATATAGACAATACATACTTCATTACACATGAAGCTGTGTTGATATTGGCATTTTAATATTTTTTTTGGCAGTTCAAGTTCAAGTTTTTTTTAATAAACTAGTACAACATACAGTGAAAATTGTTTTTTAATCTCTAAATGTATATATATGAAAATAAGTTTAAGAATGATAAAAAAAAGAAGTACAAGTAGAAAATAATATCCATGTGCAAAAAAGTGATGTGCAAAACAGTGTGCAAATAGCTGCAAGAGCAGAGTTCTTGTTAGTGTGGGTGTTGTCCATTATGTGCTGTGGTTGAGAAGTCTGACCGCAGCCTGAACAGTGTGTGTGAGGGATGAAAAGTGTGTGTGTGTGTGTGTGTGAGTGATGGTGTGATCCTGATGGCTTAGGATCTGCATCTTTCAGCATATATACCCTACAGGGCAGTTGGAGTGCACCACCCTCTGCAGGGCTTTCTGCTATTGAACAGTGCAGTTCCCAAACCAGGCTGCAATGCTCCCTGTCAGGCTCCTCTCAATGACTACGGTGTTAAACCTCTTCAGGATGGTGGTGGAGATCTTGAACTTTTTCAACTGCCTCAGGCATTGTCTGGCTTTGGCAATGAGAGAGTCATTTTTTAAAATGAAACATCCGCTATTGTGCAGTGCCCAATACAGCTGTTTAGTGCAAATAATGTAGACTGAATGTTAGAAACAACGAACAAGTGGGCCTGGAACTTTTATGTGAAATAAGTCCTGTGACATTCAGTGGGTGTATGTATATAGTACTTCATGCTAACACCATGGCTAGCTAGCAACACTGCTATCAGTAGCGCATGTGTTGATTGTTTTCTGGTTCTTTTACCAATGTACAAGCTGCTGTAGAGAATTAGCTGAAGGATACATGAGGATAAAGATGAAGGTGTTTTCATTTTTGCTTACATGTGTTGTAGGAATAGTTATTTTTTGTGTGGTTAAGTGAACATCCAAGCTTCACAAATGAACAAGGGATACAGAACTTTAGTTTCTCACACTGCACTGTTAATTATATCTGTCACCGTTTACAACCTGAACTATAGAAAAATGCATTGCTTTGGCATTGTGGAAGTTTGCTACTGACTTTGGACTAGAGTGAAATTTTTACATTGGTTTGGTGTAGGAATTTTGGCAAACATACTGTGCTTAGGCAAGTAAAGCCATAAAATAGTGTAATTTTGAGTTTATGTGAGATGTATTATATTGTGAAGTTGTTGGCAATACCCAGCCTTAATGTACACAACCTCCTTTAGATGATTCAAGTCCATAAAATTAGGTGTGCAGTGTGATGTCAAGATCTAAAATAACAAGTCAATCTGTCCAAAATTAAGCAGAGGTGGAACTTTGACCAGGATTTTGATCCTAAGCACACTAGCAATTCTACCATGAAACCACTCAAAAAGAAGAAAGGGGTTTTTCAATCCCACAGAAAATGTTGGATTTGAAAAGGGCACTGCATATGCTAGGGGACGATTTTACAAAATACAAGATGATATTTCTGCAGCACTAGGTTTGAGGCTTAACCTCCAGATATTACAATGCAGGAAAGATTTGATTGGATCCACAAGAGCATTAATGGTATGGAACGGAAGTTGGTTGATTAGTTCTGGATCACAAGTCTGTGGAGACTACAATCTGTGTCAGCAATGGGTGGTTTTTAAATTAGATTAGAATTGCTGTCTGGATACTGGGCACAGAGTGTGTACAAAGAGAAACTATGTTAACAGATTTGAAGTTTATGTTGTTCAGTGCCAACCACCATGCCTTTCCAAAGACCTAAAATTATCCCAAGATGTAAGTCTGTACAAACTGTGGAAAATGTAATGTTGGCTCCATCCCGAGATTTTAAACACAGTCATCATCTTCCTGACGATGTATAATCTTCTGGGAAAAAAGACAAAAAGTAATAGTCATCTCCATCTAAGACTGGCACAAACTATGCCAAACTATAATCATTGTACATTGGCATCTATCTGATCATGGTTTCTCAATTTTTAACATGTATATCTAAATTAATTAATGTTAATCTAAATTAATTAATTAATCACATTGATTATTTTATTTACCTGCTTATACTTTCTGACAAAATTTAAATTCTAGGCAGTATGGGCTTATTAAACACATTAAATAAGCTGCTCATTGCTTTTGCTTTTATACTATAGTACAGAGAAACCTCGAGTTACGTTGGGGTTCTATTCCTCAGAGTGCGCCGTAAGTTAAAACTCATGCATATAGCTAACACCAGTCTTTCTTGCTGTATTAACATAAAGTGTTTAGTAGGTGTTCAACTGCATTCTACTACCATATGTGCTGTCAACTGCTACTCCCAGAAAGCAACTCTGTCCACCTCTTTTCCACCCATATTACCCACCTATTATACTGCACCAGACACTACATAGTCCACAATGCATTGCTCCCCATGAAACGCACAAACGGCGTAATAAAAAAAATTGTTTAAAGAGCTAGCGATGTAACCACGAATTGTTGTATGTCGAGGACCCTCTGTACTAATTATGTACTATGTAACTATAAGTTTCAAGAACATTTTGGTCACCTTCTTTTATTCCCATAAGAACCCCTTCTACAAACTTTGACAGAAATGGAAAGGAAAATTTTGTTTCTTTTATTTCTGTTAAATTGAGCTTTTTCCAGCTTGTATTATACACTAGGATGTAATATAATGTAGCAAAAGGCTGAAAAAGTTTAAGAAGCTGGATGCCGCAGCGGCGATTAAGTGAGAACATCTGTCTTTGCTTTGCGTTACTTTTCGAACCGTTCATTGCTGCAGTAAACAGTACATTTACATTGTTTTTGTACTGAATTATACTTTTAGTGAATGTGTTTTTATGTTTTTAAGCTGCACCCAATACCACGTTTGCAAAATCAGTGTATAAGTCGCGGCCGATTGTTGGGGAAATATGGAATTATACAGATTTATCAAAATATAATGTGTTAGTTTATATTAGTTTCATTAAAGCCTTTTTTACACCATCAGAGCTGCTGCTGCTTCCTCAGAGCAGTTAATGAGCGCTCGACAGTATGTTCCTGTTTGCTCTAGTTCTTACTGGGTTTGTTTTTCTTCCTGTGTTTGTTTTCCTGTGTTGTGAAGTATTCATTTCTCGATTTATTTTTCATGGAGAGGCTGTGCTGTTTAAGTCGCTGTTAGGCTGCAGAGAAGTGAAAGTCAGCGTGCGGGGAATAAAGGATTTAATTACGAGCGCTCCTCTCTAATCTCCGAAATAACCTTTTAATTTATCAAATTGCCGTGTGATTCGAGGCCAGAGAGGGATCGGGCACGGGAGAGCAAGCAAAGCAGCCGTCTGCTGATTATGGGTCAGACTGCAGGAAGGGATGTTTCCCCCCGCCGACAGTTTTTCTACATGTTTTAAAAATTCAATATAAATAAGTAAACGAAATAAATACTAAACTATAAAAAATATGTACATTGGTGTTTGAAATTGTAAAATGTTATAAAATTTTATATGAACATGATCTAAAACTGTCTTTCATTAGAAGACCTAAAAGTAGATGTTGAAACTTATTTTAAAAATTATTATAGCTGGTCAAATAAAAAGATCTAATAACGTATGTGTTTGGCAGAAGTAAGTGAACCCTTAGCATTATTATATCATTTGAAGGTGAAATTAGAGTCAGGTGTTTTCATGGGCTCAATGGGATGAAGATCAGGTGTGACTGAGACCCTGTTTTATTTAAAGTGCAGGGATCCAGCAAAAGCTGATCACACACAGCACGTATAACACATATGTGGATGTGTGTCATGGCTGACGAAGGAGGTGTTTGAGAAGCTGAGAAGTGGTGAAGACTAGCAAGTGCTCCAGTCCCACATTTTGTGAACAGCACCATCACTGAGGGGGTTTAGTTCCTCAGCCTGCGTCGTAAGTTGAAACCAATTACATAAGCGTCTATGTAACTCAAATGGAGCACATACGCAGTAAATTAATGGGTGAACAATTATTGACCTTTATTTCTGTGGTATCCGTAGGTGTTTTGCCCTTTTCTGAGCATTTTATTATATCTGCTTTCACTTTCATTTTCACACCATAAAAGGAGGGTGTGTGTTGTAACCACAAACCATTTTAGGTGTTTTGTCCTTTTCTGAGAGTTTTATTATATCTACTTTCACTTTCACACCATAAAAGGGGCGGGGCATTGTAACCATTGTAAGTCGAGTTTGTCTTAAGTCGAGGACCCCCTGTATTGCCATACTGCTACATCAACTCTGTTGCCGTGGCATCGATCTAAAAGCATTGGAGAGCAATCCTGATAATACTCTTTGAACAAGACATTGTTGTATAAATCCATGAGCCATAACATTAACACCACTGACATGTAAAGTGAATAACACTGAATAGTTATTTCTTTACAGTGGCACCTGTCAGAGGTGTGGGATAAATGAACAGCCATTTCTTAAATTTGATGTGTTGGAAGTAGGAAACATGGGCCAGTGTAAGGATCTGAGGGCCACACTATGATGCCGAGACACCTGGTTCAGAACATCTCCAGAACTTGTGGAGTGTTCCAGATGTGTCGTTTATTTATATCACACTTCATACACATCATACACATAGTCATTCAATGTGCTTTACAAGGACAAACAAAATAAAAACAAGTATAAAGAATTGAATTAAAGTATATAAATGAACAAGTACGCATAAAAGAAAAGCAATATTACCAGAAATAAAAGTAAGAATAAAAAATAAAAGATGTATTATTATGGAGACTGGGTTCACTTTTTAGTGTCATGTTTTTATCTATTGCATTAATATTACTTTTACTGTACAGCACTTTGGTGAACAGAACTCTCTTTGAAATTGTACTTTAGAAAGAAATGTGTTATTATTATGATTATTAATATTAATATTTTTACTGGTTGATGTGTACAGAAAGTTCAGATTTTGCAACATTCAGTGCTGTCATGTGTGACCTAATTGCATGATTGTTCCTGTATCTGGAACCTGCCTTGGATAAATGCATCAGCCAAATGTAAATGTAACTCAGAAGACACATGTAGGTCCACAAGACCAAAGGCTCTTCTCAACACAACTGTGAAGAAACCAGAGTCAGTAAGTTCTGGAATGACTGTGGTCCAGTTTGCAGTTGGATCCTACATAACTGAACTCCAATAGGAGGTGAATGGAAGGGAACGTCATTTTCATGACCACATTTTGGTTCATCAGCTTTTAATGACCATCAGCTCCTGTCCAGGTTGATGTCTGTTGCTATGACAACTGTGATGAGTGACAGGTGTCCTTTCCTCTAATAAAAGAGCTGGAGGCCACGGAGACTCTAATTCTGTCCTCTCCTCATATATTAGAAAGACACAGTAATCATTCACTCATTCGCTTTTAAAGGAACCAGCGTACCGTCAAAATCATTTTCCACATTCCTTCTCCACTAGCAACACTGATCTCATTACAGCTGCAAACGCCAGTGGGGTGAGATATATTATGCAGAAAGTGAACAGTCAGTTTTTGAAGTTGATGTGTTGGAAAGCAGGAAAATGAGCGAGCGTAAGGATCTGAGGGCCAAACCGTGATGTCTAGACATCGGGTTCATAACACCGGAAAAACAGCAGGATAGCAGGAAAGCGATAACTGATACACGAAGGCCAGTCTGTCTTGTCCAATCCCCAAGAAAAGCTACAACATGTTAATTGGAATGGACAAGCTAAACAGCTGTAGGCTGAATCCAGTTAGAATTGTAAATTTGTGACATTACAACCCCAGTTTATTCAAAACAGGCATAAGTGTCTATATGTGGATTCTGTGGACCAGGAAGTGAAGATTAGATTTTGAGACTTTATTGGCCTGTATCTTACATTTTTTCTTGTATTTTGTTCTTTTGTGTGTGTGGTTTTATTCGCCCAAAACAGTCACAAATTATTTTTGCACGATAAATTTGATACTTTTTATCCGTGATGGGCTGTTTTTGTCACTGTGTCTTTAAAAAAGGTAATGAACAGTATATTTTGGAACTCTATCGCATTCTTATTTGCAAAAAGCAAGGGCAGTTGCATTTTCCTTGATATGGGCCCTTTAACAGCATGTACACAGTACAAATTAAGCAGGAAAAATATGATTTCCTGTGGCGAAACATCATTACGATTGTGTTTTTTTTCTATTATAGTTTTTTTTCTTTTATTATTCTTTTTCCTGGTGGTCTTTGAGATGCCATGTTTAATACAGTTAAGCAAAATCCACAGGACTGACATCTGTATCCCTCACGCATCTTCTGACAGCTTAATCCCAGAGGCCACGGAAACAGCGTCGAATCTGACCTCCTTCTTTCTTGGCGCCGTGGCCGGGTTGCTTTAATTCTGTTGACCCATATTACTCAGATATTCGCCGTGAATCAGCTCTGCTGTCACATTCAGGATGCGGACGAGAGACCGTTCAGCCATGTTACTCAACATTCCCAGACAAACGGAGGATTTTCGTGGGTGTTGGTTAATTAAACAAGATGGCGTTGCTCAGTGAAAACTCAGGCCTGTAGAATAAGAGAAGGAGTGAGGGCCATTCCTGCTGGACATGCATGTTCTGTTCTAGAAATACTTTAAGGATGCAACAGAAAAATTGCAAAGAGCATTTTTAATTTTGCAAAGCCTTGTCTTGAAACACCCTTCTTTTGCTAATCATACATTATATATTTCCGGCAGCTTATATGCAGCAATTTAATATACATTCTCTTTTCCTAATTAGCAGTCATGGCACTGTTTTGTTATCCCAGTGTAATTCAAGCATCTGTTGAGGGTTCTGCCTGCCTGCTGTGATGACGCTTATTATAGATCCTCTTTAAAAAGGGGGGCAAATTTAGGAACTCTGAAGTCTCACTGGCTCCATCCCAAAAGGATTGTGGGCTTTCTCTTCTGAGTCACAGTTTCCATTAACTAAACAGCTTCCTTATTAGAACCGCACGCAAGTGTGGAATTATACCGAATGCTCAGGCTTCGTATGTGTTGTAAAAAAGATCAACAAGGTCAATTAAGAAGAATATTAGCTCATTATGTTTATGCTAACCCACATGTACACTCATTGTCAATCTGTGTGTTGCCTTAAGGATGGAGATGAGTTCCGGTGTCTGGCACAGAAAGTGATTTATGAAGCTAAAATTCCCAAAACCAATACAACTGCTATGCAGAATGGAATGTATTATGCAAATTCAGATTTACATACAAGCACAGATGCAACAAACAATGTGCCTTGATGTGACCACAATATGTAAAACACAAAACTAAAACAACAGCAAAATCATGGTAGAACACTACCTGCTGATGCAAGTTCTCCCTGAAGTTCTCTGCTAATGGTTCTTGGCTCTTGGAGAACTCTCCTGATTATTCTTTGGACTCCTCGAATAGGAATCTTACGTGGAGCAGCCGATTTATGGTGAACTATTTGCTCTTTACATTTCCGGATAATGGCCCCCACAGTGCTCACATGAACATTCAGCATTCTGGAAATGCGCCTATAACCATTCCCATCATAATGCTTTTTACCGATAAGATCTTGGGAGAGTTCTTTGCTTTTACCCATCATAAAGTCTTTCCTGTGTGCCTCCTGGATAATGAGAAGCCTTTATAGACCATCAATTAGGACTAAAGCAGCTGATATCAATTAGTACTGATAGGGGGCAGGGTTTCTGCCTTGTTATCTTCAATACTATGTTCAATACTTTTTCCCTGGGTCTTTTCACTTTATTACACATAACTCAATTTATGTCTTTGCATGAATTAATAACGATATTGACATGTGGTGCAAATTTTGTGTCAATAGCCACTTAGAAATACCCTTACTGAGAAAAATGCTGATGCGTCAAATACTTATTCTCCCCGCTGTATGTAGGAAGCATTGACTAATGTGGACACATTTTGCGAAGGTTTAATACGTTGGGACTTGAAAATTTGTCTATTCAGAAATTTGGCAAAAATATATAGTAGATATTGTATGACAGTGGCCAGGGCGTCCAACATTTTAGCAAATTTATTTACCTTTACAATTGCCATCATAACATGCTATGAGTGAGGTTTGGGGCATTTTACATTTTTGTTATTTGGACTCATGTCAGCTCATGTCATTGTCATGTCATGAAATTCCAAAAGAAAAGATCTAGCCAATTCAACTTCTGAAATTTGAAATTTGTTTAAATCCGTTCAGTCAATTCCGTAAATCATTCAGTTCAATTTGTTAAATTGCGTGCACAATATTGAACTTAACTGCTTATAGAATGTATTTACTGGGTATAAATGCAATATGCTTATGGTGCATTTAAAAAATGGAGGAACCCAGATTTTATACAAGCTTTGACTTTTCATATGTGACTTCCTGCCTGGACTTTCTGCCTGGTAAACACTATTCAATACATTTCAGCCATCAATAAAGAGAAAACAGGCTATAGGTAGCTAGTATTTATCTTTACAAACAGAAGGTGTGTTGTTTAAACAGCAACCGAAGAAGTTAAATCGATTAGGCATTTACTTTCACAAGGGGCTGGCGACAGGAGTGTGAGGGAATAGCTGTCTACGGGTGTGAGTGGACTAGTTTTCAGGTTAGTTAAAAGCAAGGGCCAGTGTGCACACAAAATTTAGAGGAAGCTAAAAGTTGTATTGTCTTGTGAAAATGAAGTAAACCATACAAATGTTTTTGATTTTAGTTTTTCAACATATTTGAACAACAAACAGACAGAGGTGATTATACTTTGATACTTAAGGAAAGTATAATTTTTTGTCATGTATTCAACAAAAATATCAGAAGTAAATTATTTTGTATGTAAATACTTCAGCTGAGTTCAAGATATTTGAGGGTTTTCTTACAAACACTTGCTTTTTCAAATCCAAGATGAAATTTCAACAGGATTACACTTATATTTACTTGTGTTCACACCACTTGCAAAAATATGTACTTTCAGCAATATTATTAAAAATATTACTTGTGTTGTGCCTTATCACAGGCGAAGAAGCACTTTAAGAACTTAACATCAGCCGATGCTGAAGCACTTAATGACAAAGAAGAATGTCCTGGACTCGTATAGCACTCGTATATATGAATAGGCCATGTTGGTTATGCTGTAGGTCTTACAATCTGTTTGGAATTACTCATAAGCACTTAATTATAGTATAGAATGTGTTTCTCTTTCAGGTAGTAATGTTGTAGCTCTTATCATCTGCACTGTCGTAGCACCTGCACTGTTTTTATGGCTAAGAAGAATGTGTTGAACTCCCTGTAACTCTCACACCAGTGTTGTCATGTCTGAAATTGCATAAGCAATTTCTTCCAGGATAATAAAGTTTTTTCTGATTCTGATTCCGATTCTAAATCTATGCTTGATTGTTCCTGAACCTGGAAGTCGCTATGGGCAAAAGCTTCTGCCAAATGAATAAATGTAAATGTAAATTATTAGAAAAAACATCATATTCTTTTCTTGAACCATTCCTCTGTGTATTTATTAGTGTGCTTAGGATCATTATTCTGTTGAAAGGTCCAGATCCGGCTTTCACTTTCAATACCGCATACTGTATCAAAGATGTTTGCTAGTTTAGAAAGGTAAAAAAATGGCATGTACTTAATTTTTGCACCTGTCTGTATGACGGCAATCTGCTAACGTCTTAAAATCTTACAATTACTGCATTACTTGTACTCTAAGATTTCATATTTCTTCTGAAATATTGCTTTAAATTAAAAGCGTGAAATGTTTGGATGCTGTAGGCGTGATTCAATTTCTGTAACTTGATCCCAATTTCAGGATGAGGGCAAATGGCTGTTCAGTTCAATTAATTATCAACAATCCCAGGAGACAGTGTTTTATCTTTTAGCCTGACTCACTAACTGAGTAGTTTAGAGCTGTTCATTGTCAAACAGGCACCCAATGCATGAGATTAACTGAATTCGTTTAATTGAATGATTGAACTAAGTGCCCTACAGAGCTGACTGGATGAAGTTGGCAAGTTGAGCTGATATCAGCTGAACTGGCTAAGAGGAAAGTCTTTTAAACCTGTTGGATATGTGATTTATTTTTAGGCTACGTAACAGCTGTCGTATGTTTGTTTGTCAGTTCACAGAGTAGCGTACTCGAGGGTTGATCTATGGTGCACGGCTGAACTTTCACTGGAATTACACTGGTGGATTGGTGCACAACCATGTGCGTGCAAAGCTTTAAGCTGGTCTCAGAAGGTTTTCTGAGGTCAGAGGTTTATTGGCCTAATTGAGGGGGAAAACATCTGAAGACTTTACTTCAGACCAAACACGCACAACAGCTGTTTGAAGGATCGTCATCTAATTGGTTTTACACTTTGGTCATTTCAGACTAGGGTGGTCCAGATTGGCTGCATCATGTAAGCTGATAATCCAGGAGAATCCAGCTGAGACCCTATGTGTAGGTCCAGACGTTCTAGGAAATTGCATCTGAGTTTTCAGAACTTCTGGGACCTTCAGCGCCTTCACCAGGTATATAACCCGGTTGATAACCTAGTTTAAGTTGAGCTTTAGCTTTTAAGTTTAAGGTTTTAAGCTTTAAGTTCTACGTTTAAGTTAAGTTTTAGTTTAGTGTTAAGTTTTTAGCCTAATATTCTTTAATTATAGTTTATTCTTTGCACATTCTGGAGTGAATCAGGATGCATTTCACAGCTTGTTGTACGTGTATAACCAGGCACGTGATGAATTAACAATATCTTGAAACATCTTGAGGAAGCTTCTCTGAGGAACGAGATCTCGGGGACTCAATCAACACACACAAGGAGTGTTGTTAAACATAGCTCACTTTACGCCTGTGTGTCTTTTCTTGGTTTGCTATTTGGCTACTTCTCCAGTACATCTAAGGCTTCCCAAAATCAGATGTTTTAGGTCACATTCGTATAAAATATTAAATATTTTAAAGGGATCATAAACTTTCAAGCACAACTGTAAAGTGGCAAGATAACGTATGTGAACATTTTGGAATTTGATAGTTTTCTACAATTATTTTGTCCTAAAATGTGATCTGATCTAAGGGTATAGACAAATATATTTTACATAAAAAGTCTTTACTGAGAACAAGCTTAAACTCATATGGCTCCTGGAAAAAGTATGTGAACCCTTTGAAATAATAACTGGTCAACTGGTCAAAGTGTCAACATGCTCTTTCACTAGCTTCAGGCAATGTTCTTTTAATTACACAGCATCTTCCTTCATGGTGTCCTGCCATAGACGTCCTGCTTGTTCAATGTTGTACGTACTGTAGACCCATGAACATGAGTTTAACCAGTTCCAGTGATGCCTTCAAATCTGGGGTCATTCTTCTTGGTAGAGTAGCCACAGTCCCAAAGTGTCTCCATTTGTAGATCTGGTAGAACTGGTGAACTTCTGAAGTCTTTAAAATCACTTTGTAGCCCTCTCCAGCTTTATGTAATTGAACAATTCTTAATCTGTGGCTGAGACATGGCTAACATAAGTGTACTCTTCTTGTGTGGAGCAAACTCAAAACGTTTGAGTGGTTTTAATCAGTCAAAGTAGCTCTGGTCCTCACCTCAATCTAATTTTCTTAACAAGCCTCCGGGTATGCTAACACCCGACTCCAATTAGCTTTTTTTTTTGAGGTCGTTAACTCAAGGGTTCACATACTTTTTCTGTTAGAAATATATGTTGTTTGTGGTTGTTCTCAATAAAACATTTTTGTGTTATTATTTCAGGCACATTCTATTTGTTAAAACCCTTGAGATACATTCAAATTCAAATTTTATTTGTCACATACACAGTCATACACAGTATGATGTGTAGTGAAATGCTTTTTCTGACCACCCGTGACCCCCAGATACATAACACAAATTAAAAACAATTTAAAAGCAATTTAAGAGCAAACAACAATAAATAGTGCACATTAGAGGAATAAAGAATATAAGAAATATAAGAAATATAAAACCTTAACAAAACCCTACCAAACCTACATAGTGCATGAAGTGTAGTTCACATTTCTGATTAATTCAGAAAACTATTCCAAGAGGTTCATCTATTTTTGCAACTATGCAATATACACTATATGCAATGTGTACAGTCAAACCTCGTTTGCTCGACCCTATTGGTCCAGGCCCTAAATTTGGCAAGAGTTATCATAATGGGGTAAATAACAAGGAAGAACATCTGTATTGTTGCCTTTCATTGCGAGAGATGGGTTTGGCGAGATGATGGGGGTTTTGCTGTAGTATTATACCTACATTTAAAAAAGACGATTATAAATTATACAAGCAATGTTCAGCTTAAATAGCAAGGTGTTGGGAACTGACTGTTTACTTATCAGTGGTGTTAATGATATGGCTGCTTGGTATATATTCCACATGTTAAAAAATACTTCACAAATGTTCCAGTATATTGCAGTCTCCTTACATCCAACAGTTCGTGGCCCTCACTTATTGTCAGGGTTGCCAGCAACACTGCACTAAAAGCATATGTAGAATGGATTTTTTCTCTTAACAATGCTTCAATGTCAAGGCTCTCAAGTGCACTGTATATATACAATATATAACCTTGCCTTGACAAAAAGCTTTTAGTTTAAAATGTATGTTATCGCATCAAATTCTTTCATTATATTGTTCATTTGCATATATTGTGAAAACCCAAACCTAGAGCACTGTTCTAGGTGAATGAAATGGTCGATTATTTTTTATCTACATATTTTATGCAGCTATGAAGAAAACTAGGGATATAAAACCATACTGACAGTCATCTTTATATAAACGTTAGATCATTTCAGAGTCTGCCTGTTTGAGAAATATGTGAATATTTAGAGTAAGCAAATAATTCCCTTCAGGATTTCAATGTCAGACTGATACAAAACACTGTACTGTAAAAAAAAATGCTCCTTCTCACCTTGAGGAGTGTTAAGTGGTGGCCATAAATAATCCATGCCCAATCGAGAGAACCACGGCCTCTATTAACCTCGTAATGAGCTGCAGGTACTGCAGACTTCCTCTTATTTTCTCCACCGCGCCTGAACCCAAAAGAGTGTAAGATCACCGCTGTGAGATCAGAACGTTTAATGTTCTGTCCCAAGGACAAGGTTTGATCTAAAAGAACATTATGTATGAGTTTAGGAGGGTGTTATTGCAGTTGTTTTGCTGTATATTTGATTTATATATTTTTTTAATAGCAATGATATAATTGCATAAGGAGCCAATTAGTTAAATAACACATTACATTTACACTGAATTTATAATCAGGTTCAAGTCTGCACTGTAACCTTTCTGCTTTCGTTAAAAAAAAATCAATGATATTCTTTTTATAAAAGTAACCAGTTGTTATAAAACATTTCTTCAGAAAGTTCAGGAGAAAGTAGTGATGGGCAAAACCACTGATTTTCTTTCAGATCCGATACCAAGAAAAATTCAGGCTGGTATCGTCGATACCGATCCAATATCGATATTGATACCGATATTTAATGTGTTTGGAAAATCTAATTAAAAAGTAGCGTATTTCAAATGATAGCTTTATAATATAAACAAGACATCAGACGACTTGATCTTAAGTGGATAGTGCCTGCAGCACTCCTCCACTCTTTTGTTCGTCTCATCATAAGCTCATCATACTGTGTTATAATTTACTCTCATGTGTTTGACGAGGTTTGTTTTCTTGCTCCTCCATTGTTGTCAACGGAGTGACTGAGTAGTGTCGCCGCACTGTGACGCTCACACATTTTTGTTTGACTATGACATTTTTACACACGTATTTTGTTTGACTATGACAAGTGGAAGAAGTAATTCATACTGACTGGGAATCATTTAGACGAGATTGCAATAGTGTAGTTATGATACTTTCCACCATGTTCCTCTTAATGATAAACTACACATTTACCCCTAATTAGTCAAATATCGATATTTCAATATATGAATCGATTCTAATCATAAATATCTGTAATCAGAGGTATTGATATTTCAGTTTCGATCCGCACATGACTATCAGGAAGTTTACACTCAGTTTGTTAGGGAGCAGTGGTGGTCTAGTGGTTCGGCACTTGCCCCTTGTATCAGAAGGTCGAATTTACAGCTGTGTTGTCCCAAGAATACCTCTTGTGTTATTATTATTATTGTTATTATTATTATTATTATTATTATTATTATTATAGTTGTTGTTGTTATATTATTATTGTTATTATAATTATTATTATTAGTAGTATTGTTATTAATGTTATATTATTATTATTATTATTATTATTATTATCATATTATTATTGTTTATCTTTTTGTTATTATTATTAGTCGTAGTAGTAGTATTGTTATTATTGTTATATTATTATTATTATCATATTATTATTGTTTATCTTTTTCTTCTTATTATTATTATTATTATTAGTAGTATTGTTATTATTGCTATTATTGTTATTATTATTATTATTATTATTATTATTATTATTATTATTATTATTATTGTTGTTGTTATATTATTATTATTATCACTGTTATCCTTATTATTAGTAGTAGTATTGGCATTGCTATTATTGTTGTTATTGTTATTATTATTATTATTATTATTATTATTATTATTATTATTATTATTATTATAACTGTTATTATAATTGGTAGTAGTAGTTATTGCTATTATTGTTATTGTTATTATTGTTATTATTATTATTATTATTATAACTGTTATTATAAATGGTAGTAGTAGTTATTGCTATTGCTATCTGTGTCCATCCTGCAACTGACTGATAACCAGTTCATAGTTTCTGGGATTCGCTTCAGCTCTGAGTTGGAAAACAATCTCAGAAAATTGATGGTGGATAATAAGTTTTTGTATTGATCATTTTCTATTGACTGTGTTCATCATTTAAAGTCACTGTAATCCGACGTTCAATGACTGTGATACAGTTAAACCGTCTCATTACTGCTTGTTTGTTGTCCCGTGTGGCAATGGGATGTAGCGTAGGGTCTGCTGGGAGTTCATCTTCAGGTTCATCTTCATCATCCCCCTCCTCTGGTCGGATGAGTCACTGGCTGGAGACATGGCAGAAGCAGCTGAAAGACTGGCAGTCCTGTTTGACTTTGCCACTGTTTCGCTTCCCTCTGCTCTGTGAGTCACACACATCCGATGCAGCAAACACTCGCAGCAAGAGACGCCCAGATTAATGGATGGACTTCCTGCACTCTTCTCTTCAGCAGTGCTCTGAAGACTGTCGGGATGTAGAACTGTTTGAGGCTGAAGGTGATTCTGATTCATTTTGTTAAACACACAGTCCCAGTCTTACAATTTGATTGAAATGATGCAAACTGAGGCAGAGATATCACTGCTGTCAGGAGAAAACTTTGTATTGCCATTTGTTTTGTTTCTTTACACAAGCGTTTTCTTATACATATTATTTTTAATGATGTATGGCCTAATATTACTTGAGGGAAAAAAATGGGGGAAAAAATAGGCTAGATGTCCAGGTTTTGATAATTTAGTGAAAAACCAAAGCTGTGAGGCTAATTTGGTTTAGCTATGAGGCTAATTTGGTTTAGCTATGAGGCTAATTTGGCTTAGCTATGAGGCTAATTTGGTTTAGTTATGAGGCTAATTTGGTTTAGCTATGAGGCTAATTTGGTTCAGTTATGAGGCTAATTGGCTTAGCTATGAGGCTAATTTGGTTTAGTTATGATGCTAATTTGGTTTAGTTATTATGCTAATTTGGTTTAGCTATGAGGCTAATTTGGTTTATTTATAAGGCTAATTTGGATTAGCTATGAGGCAAATTTGGATTAGCTATGAGGCAAATTTGGTTTAGTTATGATGCTAATTTGGTTTAGTTATTATGCTAATTTGGATTAGCTATGAGGCTAATTTGGTTTAGTTATGAGGCTAATTTGGTTTAGTCACTAGGCTAATTTGGAATAGCTATGAGGCAAATTTGGTTTAGTTATGATGCTAATTTGGTTTAGCTATGAGGCTAATTTGGTTTAGTTATGAAGCTAATTTCACTGTTAGTAAATGATCACCCAAACTCTTTCTGTAAATATGTCCCCAAAACATCTGTCAACCTGCTCAAACCACATACAGCTCTTCATTACGGTGGAGTGGACTTGCCGATGTAGTTTAGAGATGCATTTATATAAGTACTAAGAAAACTTTAAACATGTCTTTGCCGATCAACTACATCTGGCAATACAGTTGATTCCCTTTTTCCTGCCAAACTATACTTTGTAAAACTGTTTTACTAAGTGGTTATTAGCGATTATTAGCACTGACTTAATAAGGCTAAATAAGAGGATTACAAGGGGATTAAGCCAATCAGTCCCCCTCATGCTGCTAGGTGCACTTTATGCTCTGACCCCTTTCTAACAAAGCCAACGTCAATACTGTACTACAGAAGCTCTTGTTTGGGATCGAACCAGACATGCTAGCCTCTACTGCCCACATGCAGCAGTCACTCAATTCACCTGTTGTTCTTCCTAGTCTCACTTTTGATAGATACTAACTACTGTAGACCTGGAACACTCCACAAGACCTGCCATCGTCTAGCCATGACAATAAAACCCATGTCAGAGTGGCTCAGATCTGTACACCTTCCCATTTTCTTTTTTTCCAGCACATTAGCTTCAGGATCTGACTGTTTATTTGCTGCCCAATATATTCCATCCCCTTGACAAGCGTCACTATTATGAAATAACTAAATAGTCAATGTTATTCACTTTGCCTTTCCGTGGTTGTAATGCTATGTCTGATGTGAATGCCAAAGTATTATCAAATTATAACGATCATTTATTACAATATATATAATTATCCTATATATTTATTTCTTGTTGTAACTCCCTGTTGTTCCCAAAATACTCTAAACTGTGGTTGAACCATCAGTCTACATTTTAATTAAACATCTCAGAGTTATTAAGGATTATGTATGAAAAAATTACATAATATGTAAAAATAATATGATATATAATATATAAAAATAAAAATATATAAAAAGCTATTGTAGACATTGGTGTACATGTGGCCACACACATTATATTCGGCATTAATGTGGGGTTGATAAAATACATTGAGCTTTTGATGGCATGCTCTTGGACTGTTGTGCTGCTTCCACTGTTAATGAACTTTGCAGAACAATAACTGATTAAGATTTTACTAAAACAAATGTTTTTAACTGTTGTACAATCGTGATAACAAATGGATTCAGGCGGCGTATTGCTTGCTCTGTAACGACTTCTCTCTTGTGCCTGGTGTTTTGCCATGGTAGTCACGTTTCTGGTGTCTTTCCATGCTTTCCCTGTTCACCTGCACCTTGTTTGTAGCCCCGCCCCCTTGTCCAGGTGTCCCGTGTCATGTGTAGTATTTATGCCTTGTGTGTGTCTTGCTTATTGTGAGTTCTCTGTTCACTCTTTGTTCTTATTTTAGCCGTTCAATTTCCTGTTGATTTTTTGTCATTAGTTTCAAGTCTTATTCTTTAAGTTTAAGTTAAATTTGTCAAACTTTGTGGCTGCCCATGTGCGGACTTTCTACACCCAAAACCTTACATGCTCGTTTTATTTTAAATTTTAAAATTTTAAAATAATTTGAACCTTTATTTAAATTAAATTTGAACGTCTGTATAAAATCCTGTGGTATTTTCAAAAGAGGAATGAAATGATTTCTAAACCATCGTGCCCTTACCATGACCCCTATGGCTTATTTATTTCCGGCTATAGGTAAGTAGGGTGCCCTTCGATTTTTTTCAAGTAAATGGACTGGAAGAAAATTTGATCCCACAGGACACTGCAGCCAGTCTGACCGTCTGACCGACTGTACTGATGTAAATGATTAATGAAAACACCTGCTGGCACAAGCAGTAACATGATGTAAAGCACATTTTGAGTCACGTGTTCAGACTTTTCATAGCACTGCATGGTCCAAAAACTTGCTGGGATACTGTATGAGGTTCTGAGAATGACAGACATAACTGTTTATAAAAATCACTTATTTAGTTATAGTTGCTCAGGCTTACGGTTCTATCTGTTTTGACAGATTCCATGCATTTTTGACTTTCTTAGTCAAATACTTTTACTGTTTTTCACCTTTACAATTAAAATACTGAAATTCACACAATTTCCCGCGATCCTTCATGTAGTTGAGAAATGTTAAGTGTTGGAAGTTTGCTTCTTTGGTTGCCTCCCTACAAAGATTCTCCATAGAGAATAAAAGTCTGTATATTGTAAGTCATTATAACTGTATGCTTGTCTTTTCACAATTAAAATCTAATGCCTGGCCTTCGCAAAATGAACAATTTCTATATGGTATCAGCAAAACAATTAGAAATGGCCATTAAATTAGAGGAAACAGCAACAAAAAAAGAGGAAAGAATGTGATGACTTTGTGTGGGTCAACCAAAGAAGCAAACTTCCCACACATAACATTTCTCGACTACATGAAGGATGACGGGAAATTGTGTGAATTTCAATATTTTAATTGTAAAGATGAAAAACATTAGAAGTATTTTAATATATTCCTATAAAATCAGATAAATATTTAATGGCTTTGACTTTAAATCCTGAATGATGGTTGTTCTTTTTTCTTTTTCTTTTTTTGTCCTGTCCAGAAGCTGTGGAACTTAGAACCATGATCTGAATGCCTTATTGTGCCAAACATGTTTGCTTTGCCAAAAAAACTCTATAACTGTCATTATAGGCTCCTCTTGTTAATCAAATAATTATTTATTTATTTATTTATTTATTCATTTGCTTCATGTGATGCGTATCGATGCCGGAACTGACAGGGGAATGGGACAGAAATGGACAAAGATTCAAGATTCATTCAAGATTCAAGATGTTTTATTTGTCACATACCAGGTTATATAAGTATGACCAGCAGTGAAATGTAACCCGGTGTGCTCTGTGGACCATACAGAAATAGGAAATTAAGTAAATCGAAATAGAGATGAATAAAACTAATAACAAAAAAAAAATTATAATATATATATATATATATATATAAAATATATTTATTTATACACACCTTTATACAATATGTATGTGCTGAATAATAGGAGGGAAATTATTATTTACATAGTGTTTTGTATTTAAAGTGCAAAACAGCTTGTATTGTCCAATGTGCAAATGTAAAAAATAATAATAATAATAATAATAATAATAATTTATAGGTGTTTGGAGTGTGTTTGAAGTGTCCCGTGTTATAGCAGTGTGTGTGTGTTATGTATTGTCCTGGTTGAGGAGTCTGATGGCCTGTGGGAAAAAGCT
>JBBIGC010140587.1:0-20821 GCA_037576955.1 Lepidarchus adonis | reverse complement strand
AGGCACAGTCTATATTGTGCAAAGTTTGACATATTTACAGAGCTACAGTCAGGCACAGTCTGTATTGTGCAAAGTTTAACATATTTACACAGCTACAGTCAGGCACAGTCTGCATTGTGCAAAGTTTGACATATTTACACAGCTACAGTCAGGCACAGTCTGTATTGTGCAAAGTTTAACATATTTACAGAGCTACAGTCAGGCACACTCTGTATTGTGCAAAGTTTAACATATTTACACAGCTACAGTCAGGCACAGTCTGCATTGTGCAAAGTTTGACATATTTACACAGCTACAGTCAGGCACAGTCTGCATTGTGCAAAGTTTGACATAATTACACAGCGACAGTCAGGCACAGTCTGTATTATAACTGAGCTGGCAGACATTTCCATCAGTTCGAAAAGCCACTCTATAAATAGGCATCGTACTTTAATATTTAAAAAAAGCATTGAAGCTCCATTAACTTCTGTGCTTGTTGATCTGCGTACCAGTTTCTGCGTACCTGTATCGTTATGTCAGCCACATCTTGGATTCTCCGGGACTCTCCTTTAGTTGCTACCAACCCGAACTCCAGGATGCTGCATAAAGTCTTAATAAAACAGAATTCAGTGATTTGCAAAAATAATGCACCCATATCACACGGTAAAAGTGAGACAAAAACTACGGTCTTATTTTTAATTTAACGGCAGCAACGCACTTCAGTAGATTGGATGGGTCAACTTAGGGCTGGAAAAGGAAGTGGTCCTAAACAAACAGGCTGGAGAAACATTTTGCAAGTAATTGGCTTAATTGGCATCAGGTAGTAATATGATTAGGTACAAAAAGGGCGTCTTATAGAGGCAGAGTCTCTCAGAAGATTAGAAGAGGTTTGCCAATCTGCAAAAAACTGGAGAACAATTTTAGAATCATAATAATTGAGAAGACTTTGAATATCTTATCATCTACAGTACACAATATTATCAACAAATTCAGATAATGTGGTGAATTCTCTGTGTACCAGGGACACAGTCAAAAATCTGTACTTTATGCCCATGTTCTCCAGGCCATTAGGTGGCACTGCATTAAAAACAGGCATGATTTTGTCAAACCACGGTGTGGACTCCCAAATCACTAATCAATGTCTGTGAAGACAGTTCACTGTGCCATTCACAAATGCATGTTAAAGTTGTACCATGCAGAAGGAGGTATATGTCAACAGGGAAAATAAATCAAAATTTGAAACTTTTAGGAAAACATGGACACCACATCCTTCAGACTATTAGACCTCAGTTCACAAGCCTGATTCTCTGAACATATGGTGATGTGTTGGTGTCTTTGGAATTGGTAACTTGCGCATCTGTAAACAAACCATTAAGTATATACAGTATCTCACAAAAGTAAGTACACCCCTCACATTTTCCCAAATATTTTATATATTTTCATGAGACAATTTATGAAGATATGACACTTTGATACAATGTAAAGTAATCAGGGTACAGTTTCAATAACAGTGTATTGTAATTTGCTGTTTCCTCAAAAATACTCAACACAGCCATTAATGTTTAAACCGCTGCCAACAAAAGTGAGTACACCCCTAAGTGTAAATGTCCAAATTGTGCCCAATTAGCCATTTTCCCTCCCCAGTGTCATTTGACACATTAGTGTCACAAGGTCTCATGGGGAGCAGGTATGTTACATTTGGCATTACAGTATCTCTTTCACACTCTCAAACTAGTCACTGAAAGTCCAACATGGCGCCTCATGGTAAAGAACTCATAAAAAGTTGCTCTACATAAAGATGGCCTAGGCTATAAGAAGATTGCCAACACCCTGAAACTGAGCTGCAGCACAGTGACCAAAACCATACAGCTATATGACCAAAGAAGTTGAGTGCATGTGCTCAGTGTCATATCCAGGGGTTGTCTTTTGAAATTAGATGTATGAGTGCTGCCAGCATTGCAGCAGAGGTTGTAGGGGTGGGGTTTCAGCCTGTCAGTGCTCAGACCAGAGCCACATTCTGCATCAAATTGGTTTACATGGCTGTCATCTCATAAGGAAGCCTCTTCTAAAGATGATGCACAAAAAAAGCCAACATACAGTTTGCTGAAGACAAGCAGACTAAGGACATGGATTACTGGAACCATGTCCTGTGGTCTGATGAGACCAAGATAAACTACTTTGGTTCAGATGGTGTCAAGTATGTGCGGAGGCAACCAGGTGAGGAGTACAAAGACAAGTGGGTCTTGCCTACAGTCAAGCATGGTGGTGGGAGTGTCATGGTTTGAGGCTGCATGAGTGCTGCTGGCACTAGGGAGCTACAGTCCATTGAGGGAACAATGAATCCCAACATGTTCTGTGACATACTGAAGCAGAGCATGAGTATTCCAACATGATAACGACCCCAAACACACCTCCAAGGCTGGACTGGCCAAGCATGTCTCTAGACCTGAACCCTTTTGAGTGTCTGTGGGACATTCTCAAACGGAAGGTGGAGGAGTGCAACATCCACCAGCTCTATGACACCAGCACTATAAGTGGAGTGGAAGAGGATTCCTATGGCAGCCTGTGAAGCTCTTGTGAATCCATGCCCAAGGATTAAAGCAGTGCTAGAAAATAATGGCGGCCACACAAAATATTGACACTTTGGGCAGAATTTGGACTTTTTCACTTTGGGGTGTACTCACTTTTGTTGCCAGTGGTTTAGACTTTAATGGCTGTGTGTTGAATTATTTTGAGGAGACAGCAAATTTTCACTGTTACACAAGCTGTACACTGACTACTTTACATTGTATGAAATGTCATATCTTCAGTGTTGTCACATGATTTGAAGGGAGTACTCACTTTTGCGAGATACTGTATAGGTTTTTGAGAAAAGTGTGCTCTTATGCAGACAAAGTCTTTTTCAGGGAAGGCCTTATATATTTCAGCAAAAAATGTTAAACTGATTACTGCATCTGTTACAACAGTAAGACTTTGTAGTTTGGGGGCTAAACTGGCCTGTCTGCAGTCCAAACCTTTCACCAGTTGAAAACATTTGGTGCATCATGAAATGAAAATATGACAAAGAAGACCAAGGACTGTTGAGCAGCTAAAATCCTGTATCAGACAAGTATACCATTCCTCTCCCAAAAGTCTATCAACTGGTCTCCTCAGTTCCCAGATTTTTGCAGACTTTAATTAAAATACAAGGGAAAACTACAGTGGAAAACATGACCCTGTCCTAACATTTTTGAGACAATAACCTTATGTTTTTCTTAAAATGGTACAGTTTCTCAATTTAAACATTTCATGTGTTCTATGTTCTGTTAACAAATTATATTGGTTCATGAGGTTTGCAAATCATTGCATACCTATGCTGTCTCATGTGCAGGACAATATTATTATTCATTACATGCTTAATATGTGCATCGCCATCGTTTGTTATTTAAGGTTAGTTTTACATTGAGGGGATTCCTCGTTTCAGTATCACAAGGCAATAAGAAAATAACTTTTATATAGTTGAATATTTGAAAAATAACCATGTTGTATCATTGCTTAAAATTCCCATTAGTTAATTAGTGCATGTTCACATTCTTTTGGTGCAGTTGCAGCTGTGTGGTCCTTATTACAGCATCAAAGAAGATATGAAAACCACCCATTTAATTGTTTAAGTTAAAGTCACCTTATCACTGAGGTCCATTTTGCCTCTGTATTTAAGCAAACACCCAGGCAATATACACAGTATGACCAATAACAAAACACACAATGTACATTTTTAGCCTATGTACAGCACTTTCAAGCCCAGTGCCATTAAGTGACGTATAATGTGAGTAGAACATGCTTTTTGGCATAAGCACGTAATAGAAAAGACATATTAGGGCCAATGACATCCATATTGTTTGTGAAATTCAACAATCTGCATAAAATCATCACTATTACTCAATATTACTGGTGTTAATTATTCTGCTTGTCCAATGGATCACAAATAAATAGCAGAAACCAAGTTTAACTTTAATTAAGTTGCTACATAGTTAAGGTTAAATAATGCAGATTATTAGTCAACAATGCATTTGTTTACATTGGAACCTAGCCAGTAAAGAGACTTGCATGGCATTAATGCAAAAAGGATTGTTTTATACTGCTAAGATTCTTTAAAACTGCATTGGAATGTCTGCTGCAGTGTAAAACTAGACAATGTGCTATACTTGTACAGCTTACACAGCACCGCATTTAAGCACCCACTAAAATGTACACTTATCTGTTTTCTTGCTTAGACGGTGTATCCAGCGGTGCATGAGCTTGGGCTAAAAGCCAATAAACCTACAAAGCAGCAGAACTGCTGAGTCAGGTCCAGAGAGACTGACTGTGGACTGCTAGAGGGTAAATCAGGGTTCAGACAGAGCACTAAACAAAAATGTCTATAATAAATATAAGAATATATAATTTAATAAAATGGATACTTCCCATTCTAACTTTAACCATGTTTGAATTGATTTTAAAATATACATTGTTCTGCTGTTTATGGAATAATATTTGTTTGTTATGTTGCTCACCATGCACTGGGTTTCAGAAAGTAGGCCCAAGGGTTGTTGCAAGAACAATTATGGATGTGAAAATTAAGACAAGCATAGACCAAGTGACAGTGGGACAAGAATTAACGCAGACCAGATCAAACACAGGGTTTAAATACAGGACGTAATTATGAACAGACATGGAGTTTTGAACATGTAGCACTGCAAAACAAACAAACTAGACAAACATGGCACATTTGACATGCGACATAACTCTCCCCTAAAGGAGAGTCGGAAAAATCTGAAAAAGAAAACGGGCAGAAAATGACTAAAATACATGGAACTGAAACTAATGAAGCCAATGAACAAATCAGCGGCCGACTACCTGACACTAGGCACAATCACAACTGGACAAAAATACCAAAACCAGGAGAGAGACATTACACGGAAGAAGACAGGAACCAGGGACAGACATGGTTACTTACAGGGTGAACTAAGTAACACATTGGAGACAAAGACGAGAAGAACCAGACAATACATAACATGCATTTAAAGTGACTAAATGAATATGAGGACGACAGTGAGAACAGGGTGATTCTTCTATCAGGCTTTGGGTTTCAGGAAGCAGGTGTGAGGGATGATGCAAGAACATTTATTTACATGAAACAGAGTTAAGACAAGCACAAACCGAGACTTCAAATCAGACGACAGACAAGAATCGGTGCAGACCAGCTCCACCATAGGGGTAAAATAAAAGATTACGGGTGTGAGAGGAAGTAAGCGAAGCTAAAACATGCACACGACACATAGTTCCTCAACACGTAGCACTACAAAACAGACAAACATAGCACAGTTGACATGTGACACATATTAGCACTGTTAGGAACCTGCACTGCTTGTTGAAGAACATTTTTGTTTTGCTTTTAATATACTTTAGTAATCATAAATTAGTTTAAAAGTTAATAAATTTTGATGATGATATATTTTAACATGTTTTTCAACTCTAACCCTAGCAACTGAAGAGTGTGGGAGATGAATTAAATATCATTGGCTTTACATCAGAGGTCAACTTGGGCGGTAAAAGTTAAGTTAAGTTGGTATAGTTACAATGTTTGTTCTTCATTGAAAATGAATAGGTGAGTGATGAAGATAATTAACACTCATCTTTTATAAGTCCATAAATGTCATTTTTTCACAACCTAACACAAATTCTCCAAGCTGTCTACCTTCTCTTATAAGACACATTTTTGCCTTGTGGGCTGTAGCCCAAACTGACGTTCTTGTTTTTTTTCCTGCAGACTCACTGCTCTTCCCCCACCCCTAATGTAAATGGAGGCCCTGCAGAACTCAGCCTTCTGCCAGCCTCTGCAGCAGAGAGAGGCTCTTGGCTAAACGCTTAATGATGGCGCACAGTGCTGTGCAGGGCGACATCTTATTTAATGACCTGTCTTGGCAGAGAGTCAACACTGCATGCTTGTGCTTCAATACATCTTGTAGTCTGTGGATGTTTGCAGTAGCAAGATAACAGATTTCAAATATTACACATGCTCAGCTACTTTTAATTATAATTATACTACTAAATAATTATAATAATAAATCATCATTATTTTTATTATTATAATTAAGGATAGTTTCTGCAACCAACTTCAGCATGAATTTGGTAACTCTGCACTATTGCAGAAAAAGTCTGATTATTGGCAGTTTTCATACTTTAATATGTTTCTTCTTACCCATGCGGTGTGTGTGGATGTGTGGGGCGGGAAGTGGCAGCCATGGCCTATTGGTTAAAGATGAAAGTCGTCGATTCAGCTCAAACAACTTGCAGGGAAAATGTAGCAGCAGTGAATGAGCAAATGGGACCATCCCCATCCCACACCCCCTGTCTCCCTGGCTGAAGTGCCCTTTGACAAGGTTCCCAAATCCTCATGTGGGTACAGAGCACTTGCACTGTTCCTGGAGTATTTACACAGGTGTAATGGATGGGTCAACTGTAGAGGAGAAATTCACTGCTCAGTGTGTGTGCAACAAATCTAAATGAAACACAAAAACACATGTACATCATTAAATGTAACACTGCAGTTCAATCTTTGCCTACTTGCAAACTTGTGTGTGTGTGTTTAGAAGTGTAAACTACTGCTGCACATAACAGAGTTGATATAATGTAACAAATCAACACATTCCTATGAATACAGTGCCGATCAAAAGTTTTAGACCACTTGACAAATCGCAAAAAATCATATGTTGCATCTTCCAAGTAAAGCTTCAGTATCTACAAGAAGAAATGGGAGTGAGACGAAAATTTTTTAGCATCAGTTTATTGAAAACAACTCTTAAACTGAAACAGACTGTTTCACAACTGATCAAAAGTTTAGGACCACACCTCTAAAAAACCCGTAACACCCCCAAACAGAAATCAGAAATGAGCAGCTCCATCGTTATTGTTGATCACTTCATGCTTGATGCAGGTGTTTTCATGAGTAGGAAGTTTTGAAGCATCCACTGTTTGATGTCTTTCACGCATGTCATACATCCCCAAAGGTTCTCAATGTGATTTAGATCAGGGGAACATGCAGGATGGTCCAACAGTGCTGTTATTCTCGTGGAAGAAGTCCCTTGTCCTGTGGGCATTGTGTACTGTAGCGTTGTCCTGTTGAAAAACCCAGTCGTTACCACACAGACGAGGGTCCTCAGTCATGAGTGATGTTCTCTGCAACATCTGGACATCGCCCATGCTCCTCCTGAAGCTTCATTGTTCCACTGAAGGAAAAACGCATCCAGACCATTATGGCACCTCCTCCACTGTGGTGTGTAGAAAACATCTCAGATGGGATCTGCTTGTCATGTCAGTAATATTGGAAACCATCAGGACCATCAAGGTTGAATTTTTTCTCATCAGAGAATAAAACTTTCTTTCACCTTCAATGTCCCGTGTTTGATTCTCTTTCAAAGTACAAACATCCAGTTCTGTGGTCGTCAAGGGACGAGGCCTTTGAAGTCGTTTTTTGTTTTTGAAGCCCTTCAGTGTCAGATGCCGTCTGATGGTGGTGATGGGGCTGCAGTCGGCTCCAGTAACGGCCTTAATTTGGGTGGAGGATCCTCCAGTGTCTTGACGGAGCAGCCAATTGGATTTGAAATTTTTTTGGGTCTTTCATTTGACATTTTTGTTCCATAACCCTCAGGATCATTTGAGAAATGGCTGTGTTACTGTGTCCCACTTCAGCAGCCATAGTCCGGAGAGACCTGCTTATGTTCAACAACCCGACCACCTTCAAAAGGGAACTTTTTTTGCCTTTTTGATCATCTGTAAAGCAGCCTGTTTCAGTTTAAGCGTTGTTTTCAATAAATTGATGCTCAAGAAATGTTTGTCTCACTCTCATTTCTTTCTTTCAGATCCAATCATGCAACATATGATTTTTTGCCATTATGTTTGAAAATATGTGCTGCTACTATCTTTAAGTAATACTAACAATTAGGTTCGTGTTCAAAAAGAAATAATCTTCTGCTTGGACCATGCTGATACAAATAATCCTGAGATGCTGGAACCCAATCACTCCTACTGAGGAGAGCCCATACAGACAGAACCATGCTCAACCTAACTGATCGTACGCCCACCCGTATACAATATACTGCTGACACCTCTTTAAACTGGAATTATTATTACTTTAATTTTTAAAATTAATTTATTTTATTTTGCCTGTTATTATTATCTGGTGTCGACCAGAGGAGGATTGATTCTTCTTCTGAGCCTTGGTTCCTCCCAAGGTTTCTTTCTACAGTTTAGGGAGTTTATCTTTACCTTTGGTTTGCTCATTAGATTCTGTAAAGCTGCTTTGTGACATCAGTTAAAGCGCTAAATATGAATAAACTGGACTTGCCTTCTTTAAGGTTCTGTTAGTGATATAATGGTTCGATTTGATAATGGCATATTAGTATTTTTAAAGAATTCTTTCAATGGAAATGACAGTAAAATATTCACTATATTGTACATAGTGGAGGACCACTGTTTTTAAACAAATTAAGATTCTGATACTATGAACTAGTTTAATGACAATTTCATCTGTGATGAATCAATCAAGAGAGAAAGAAACTTTCCTGAGATCGACACAACAGAAAAGTGGCGAACCCAAGGCTCGAACCCGTGTCTGTCAAAGTACAAAATATATTTTAAAAATAAGAAAACTATGCTAGATACTAAATACTGGAAAAAAAGGGGGGGGGGGGAAATAAATCCTAGAGGAGAACGTCCTTGAGAGGAAAGGAAAAGCTAATGAGGGGAATAACCTACAGAAAGCCTGGAATGGCTGGTAAGAGATACAACTCAGAAGAGTGGGTCGAATACAGCTAAATCTGACGAGAAAAACGTCCAAGATTAAGCACTGAAGGTTCAGTGCAAAGTGCATAAGTAGCAGTTCTGATTAGTGATTAGAATCAGTGAGGAGGAGCAGGCGATACAAATTAACGGAGCTTCCTCCAGGGGAGAGTGTAGGAACAGAGGGGGGTTTGGTTCCCTCTGGTGGTAGAAAAAGGGAGCAGCAACGGGAGCAGGTTTGACTCCCTCTAGTGGTAGCCAAAGGGAGCAGCAACCCCGGATCCTACATTCTTGCCATGAGGTGGTAGCACTAACAGATTCGTAAAGTGGCATTTGCTGATCTTAAGGCTCGTTTTGGAGTAAATTCCATCGGGCACATACTCAGGGATGTATGAAGGTCCATTAATATCAAATAAAAATCAAATAATTTCTTAATGAAACAGCAGCCAGTGTAAGATAATACAGGGGTTATAGGTTCTCTCTTATTTATACATCAGTACCTTGGTAGCAGCTGATTCTTTTCAGATTCTTTTAGTTTGTGTAAATGTCGGACTTGTGAGATTTGGAAAATAAAAGAAAGCTATTTTAATGTCAGTATGTGGTTTAACAGTTAAATTAAATCTAAAATTACACCAGGATTTCTCTTTTTTCATTTCTAGTTCATTTAAGACTTGTACTTTCTTTTTCTTTTACTTATTCATTATCAATCATTAAAAATTCTGTTTTTTTTTGTGGAATTAAAACAATATATCCAGTAAATGATACTGCCCAGACATACTGTAAAGGACTGGTATCTTTTGGTTCAACTGATACATCGCCCTCCAGAATTATTGGCACCCCTGCTGGTAATAATTCATACAACTTCCTGCACTTAATCTATATGCTATAATATAGATTCACAAGGCTGGAGAATACACAGACAAGGATTTTGTATTTATTCAGGTAATCTTTGTCTAATATTAAAATGGGTTTCTTTCATGTTTGGAGAGCTCTGCATAGCTGTGCTGTTGCTGTAGGGAACTCTGCTGAAGGAGAGAGGGGCTGCACAGGGTTTGTGTTCAGAGTAGTGCTGGAGTGCTTGGCTTAGTCACTGCATATTCTTACCTCAGAGACATCATAGAATCCATCATCATCACCCAATTCCGCCAGCACACCCCCAACTTCCTGTTCATGGATGATAATGCTCCACCACATCTTGGCAGAATTGTCACAGCTCGACTTCAGGAAGTTGGAGCGTCTCATATGGTTTGGCCATCACTGTCCCCTGACCTGAACCCCATAGAGCACGTCTGGGACCAGTTGAAGCAGAGACTGTATGATCGTACCCCCACGTGACCTGGCAGAACTGTGTGTAGCACTTGTGGAAGAGTGGAACGCAGCCTCAGAACAACATCATAAGGCCAGTGAGGAGCATGAGACGTCGCTGTCAAACTGTCATTGTGACAAATGGTGGAAACACCCTCTACTGACATTGTGAATGTTTGTTATTTGGGGCTATCCCTGTTATTGTCTACATTTTTGGGGTAATAAATATTAAACTAATGAAAATGGTGTTTCTTCTCATACATTATTAGTAATATCAAAGGGAACTTTGACTTATTTCATTAAAATTCAGAGCAAATAGGAAAAACACTCATGTACATAACAATATCCCTAACTTATTGTCAGTAGTGTGTTTGGTAAGATTTTCAGGAGGTGTTTATGGGTTTTTGGGCAAAGTGTGGTGTTTCTGTGACCATGCTGCTGCTGCAGTCTTGGTTACTCTGCTCTGTGCGACTGTGATGCGCTGAACATGGCTGAAGAGATAGTGGGAAGTGATGGTGATGTTATGGGCCAAGTGCACATTAGTGGCAGTGCTGTAGCGTTCCGGGTTCAGGTGAGCGCAGCGCGCGGGAAAACACAAGTCACCTGGGATCGAACCCGGGACGCTGGCGTCACACTCGGTGGAACTACAGGGAGAGCAATGGCACAGCTGAAGGTGTTGGCAGCTTGGGAACAGAAAATATTAACAAAACAAGAAAAGAGAGTTACGTCTCTCAGTCTACGGCTAAGTAGAAACTGCTTCAGGCAGAAATATAACAAAATAAGAAGAGAGATACGTCTCTCGGTCTACGGCTTATCAAAGTCTCACAGAGTCCTTCCCTCACTCAGACTCAGTCTCCAACTCATTCACAGACTCATACAGACTCAAAGATTCAGAGCAATGTACAGGGTGCCTGTAGTGTAAACAAAAACCTGTCCCTCAGTAAATCTAAGCTAGTCCACTAAGATCATACCAAAGCAGAAATTAGTCTTTAGTTTTTTTTTTAAATATTTGCAGCTCTATATATTACAAATAGATATTTGTAGTTTGGACTAAGGTGCCCGCTGAAGAGGTGGGTCTTCAGTCATCATTTGAAAACAGCGAGAGACTCTTCTAGCAGCACTCAGGGGCCAGAACTGACAAGAGCCTTGATGTCTGTCTCTGAATTTTGAGAAGTGGGGTCCAGATGGGCTGAACCTGCTGCTGTAAGTGAGACTTTAAGATGAGTAGCGACTGGATCTGTGTAGTGTCAGGGGTGAGGAACGGATCGATTTTCCTGATGTTGTAAAGAAGGTTTCTACGTGATCGGAAGGTTATTTATGTGGGATGAAATTGTGATATTCTCATCCAAAGTAACACCTAGATTGATTCCATGCTTCAATTGTGGTAGTGATGACAGCATTCTCAAAGGTTAACTGTGATTTTCAAGAGCTTACAATATTGTGTTGCCTGTTTTTCTTTCCTTTTTGCTCTTTAAACAGTCTCTAGCTCTGCATAAGAACTTTAAATCTGCTTTAAGTATAAACATTAATGACTAATAACACTGAGCATTGAACTTCTGCACTGGTGTGACCTGAGTATAATTAAATAAAAGAATAAAAAAGATCATTCTAGTGAGAGTTTGTTTGGGATTTCAGGTTGCCAGGAGTTTAATAAAACATTTTTGACAAAAATGGTTGATGTTATTAATCTGTATTACCTAATCAGCAGTTCTGCATTTATTTGACTAGATTTAAGGCTTAGCTGCTGAGCTTTTAGCTTCAGTGACGACGATTTAGCAAAAAGGTGCTGAGCTGCAGTTGAATGACCCGGGTCGAGCTAGCACTTACTGATTAGATCTGTTTAACTGCTTAAGAGGACAGTTTTCAGAAGGGAATTTGTGGGGCAGAGCAACTAACTTTCACACGCTGGGGGTTTGTACAGTTATCATTTGTGAGAAATTTGTAGAGCTCTGTTGACCAGCTCATCAATAGGTTGCCATGTCTTCTCAAAGAATCATTAACATCTGAATCCCTCCATGTGTATTATACTATAGGCTATAAAGAGCTTGACAACACACACACACTGGAAAATGAATCAATATGATTAGCAAGTTTAAAATGGATACGCAATTGACCTTGAAAATACATTTAATTATAAAACATGATTATGTTAAATAAAAATGGGTCTCTATACAGTCTATTATAACCCCAATCCCAAAAAACTGCAATGCAGAATGCAATGATTTATAAATATAATAAACCCATGTTTTATTTACATTAGAACATGTCAAATGTTAAAAGTGAGACAGATTACTATCCTATGAAAATAGCTAATTTTGGCAGCAACACATCTCAAATAAGTTGGGACAGGGCAAAAAGTAAGAGGTACTGTTAGAAGAAATTGTGAGGAAAATTTTGCAACTATTTAAAACTGGCAACAGGTCAGTAACAACACTGAGTATAAAAGTAGCATCTTAGTGAAGCAGGGTCTCTCAGAATTCAAGATTTACCATCAACTAATTGTGGAACAATTTCAGAATAAAATATTAATCAACATAAAATTGCAAAGATGTTAAATATCTCATCATCTACAGTACATTAAAAGATTCTAAGAATCTGGACAATTCTCTGTATGCAAGGGACAAGGCCAAACATAGATACTGCCAGAGATCCTAAGACCCTGGAAACACTGATTCTGTCATAGAAATCGCTGTATAATATGTGTCATTCACAAATGCAGGTTAAAGCTGTATCACGCAAAGTTAAAGCCTTATGTGAATATGATCTAGAAATGTTGGAAGTCTTCGCTGGGCTAAAGCTCATTTCAAATGGACTTGTTCTGTGGTTAGACAAATGAAAAATTTGACATTATTTTTGGAATATGCAGAATACTCTGGATTGAAGAGGACAGCAACATTCCAGTTAATCATTGCAAATGATCATAATGAAAGGAAAAGTATGACAAAGAAGACACAGGAATGTTAAGCAGCTAGAATTAAACATTAGACAAGAATGGGACAGCATCTTTTTGCACTGGCTATAGAACCTCTTGCAGTCACCATCAGGCAGATCAGGCTGATACTGATATCAAGGGAGTTTTTAGAGCAAATAAGGAGCACAGAATTTATTTTTATGTGGACAACATCCTTCTATTTGTATGTGACCCTATGACACCCATCCCACGTATTCTTACTACCTTAGAAGTTTCTGTAGCTTTTTTGGCTGTAAACTCAATCTCGGTTCCTTTGTGTTCAAGGTGACTACTGATAGACTAATGATAGACTTCATTATCTTGGTGTGTCCATTACAAAATCTCACTCTCTGCTTGTGAAGGTTAATTTTATTCCACTTTTGGAGCGTACACAGCAGGATCTCACCCGCTGGTCTACATTGCCCCTATCTTTACCTGTGTGCGTCAGTGTAATTAAAATGAATGTTTTTTCCTAAATTCTTATTTCTTTTTCAGTGTATTCCATGTTTTCTCGCTGTCACATCCTTTATTTAGAATAACACAATTCCAAGGATTAAGAAGTTGGCCAAAAACATACGATTGCTGTACCAAATTTTCCATTGTACTATTGGGCTGCTAATATTAAACGTCTTTTGCATTGGCTGTGGGAACCGTGCCGGGTGGATCTTCCAGACTGTTTACATATTGAATCTAATTCTTTCACACCAGTATCACTAGCAGCTCTTTTGTGTTCCTCTGTCCCTATGCATACACCCCAGCTCTGCCAGAACCTAGTTGTGCATCATTCTCTAAAGATCTGGTCTCAGTTTTGTAAACTGTGATCTTGCCTCCATGTTGGTCCATGCTCCAGTTATGGCCAAACATTTCTTTCCAGCTTCCCTTCTGGACAGTACATTCGTACAGTGGTCTAAAATGGGGTGCTGAATGTTAGGGCATTGTATTTGAAAAATCTCATGACAGAAGTCAGAGACCAAATCAAGGCAAAATCAAGCTTAGAAAAATCAATAAAACTCATAGCTATTGAACCTCTGGTGGCAGTTTTGATGCAGAAAATGTATTGTTTCGTAAAAAAAAAAAGAATCTTCATCTTTTCTTTCTTCTTTTTCAGATGTATCTTGTGACATGATTTATTTTGATGATAAATTAATGATCTAATTATCCACATTCCATTTAATTAGAACTTCTATTAGCTTTCTACAATATTGACGGCAAACTCGAAAGCTTCTTTTGCATTAGTATCAAAGGGAACTTCAAGTAAAGTAAAGGCAGCTTCATACGTGCAATTTACATTGGATTTAAATTACTACCTAGAGCTCTAATCATGGACCCTTTAAGTATAATGTGTGAGACAGGCTTGCAGTGTCATAAAAGCCCATACCCACCCAGTCTGCAGGCTGGTCTCCCTCTTACCGCCTGGTAGATGCCACAAGCCTGTCTGCACCAAAAGACTCCAGGCCATCACACTTCTGAACTCATGGTCCAAAAGCCAAAGTCTCACCCCACTCCTGGTTGAGCACTACACACTGTCACTTTAATGCTTCTATCTGCATTGTGTCCCAATGTGCAATACTTTTGTGTGCACTGGTCACTTTGCATAATACAATTTCTCACATTTGCTTCTTTTGTTTCCTTTAAATACTGTGCTCTCTTTCATACTTTTGACGTTTTTACGCATACATCAGGATTTTTCATTATATGTACATGCTCCTACTTCTGAGTTACTGGTTCTTTTCAACCAACGCATTTCATTACACTGTTGACACAATGTTAACTGGTCTGAACTCAACTAACAGCTGGAACTGGACACATGATGGCACTATAGGGCTGCTGTAAACACAGAAAATAAACAAAAAAAATTACCTTTTTTTAACAGCCTCTTCTTACAGCCACAGATTTAACTCCTTATATCCTTGCTGTAGAAACAAAACTTTGTGCCTATTTTTTCTTTGAATACACTGTCAGCCCTTTATATTCCACAATTTCTTAAAGAAAGGACCAAAATTCACAGTCTAAAATCAGAAATATTTTATCATAAGTAAATATAACAATCTTTCATTCTCCTAAAAATGTATCATTTTGGACATACATAATTTTGTTCTCATATGCCCATATATGCTATATTCATTAAACTGTAATGTACTTTGACTAATCAGACAATTTGTTTATATAATTTGCAAACAAAAGTAATCGTAAAGTGTGTTTTGGCAATTCCTGTTTGGGACTTCAGTGCGGTGTAACACTCTTTTTTATCAGCACACTACCCTGTTATATTGTTTAGATTTTGTGTGGTCTACATATGTCCAATATAATTACAACTTACATTACTTACTTACTTACAATTTACATACAAACCAATGCAAGATTGCAAAGAAATAAGGAATTTCATCACCTACCATATGCACCAAAAAAGTTTCAGGGAACTGTTCAGTCCTGTGTAGAAACATCCTCAAGTTTCCAGTACCTCATCTCTAAAGACAGTGGAATCATCCTGAGGAAAAACAAAAGTTGTGTTCTCAGAGCCAATGTAAAACTCTGAAATCTAGACCGTTATCGGCAAAAGGTCGAAAGGTAAGACAGCATGGGGGTACATCAGTGCCCAGGGGTGGCTTGATGAAAAGCCGCAAGCTATCCCATGAAGTCCAAGATGTTTTAGCAAGTCAGTGCCAGATATTATTTGGTTCATGCTACAACAACATGGCATTTGTCAACATTTGTCTCCTAAAAAATTTATGGTCCATCATGTAGACTGTCTGACTGCATTGGGCCAGGTGTGGAGTTTGGTGGAGGGGTAATTATGGTGTGGGGTCACTTTTCAGGACCTGGGCTTGGCCCCTTAGTTTCAGTGAAAGAAACTCTGAATGCTTCAGCATATCAAGAGATTTTGGACAATTTAATGCTCTCAACTTTGTGGAAACAATTTGGGGATGGCCCCTTCCTGCTCCAACATGAGTCTGTAAAGACATGGATGAGCGAGTCTGGTGTGGAAAAACTTGACTGGTTTGCACAGAGTCCTGACCTCCACCTGATACAACACATTTTTGATGAATTATAGTGGAGCCAGACCTGCTTATCCAACAACAGTGTCTGAACTCACAAATGTGCTTCTGGAAGAACTGTCAAAATTTCCCATAAACACTCCCCTAAAACTTGTGGAAAGTGTTGGCTGATGTCATATTAAACCCTAAGGATTAATAATGGGTTCATAAAGTTCATATGCGTGTAAAGGCAGATGGGTGAATACTTTTAGCAATATAGTGTATTATCAGTGTGTTGCAGGTTTAAAATTCTACATTTGTTTATATTTATGAAACACATTAACTTGTTCAGTGAAAATAATGTGTGGGGCTTGTATTTTCTAACCCGTGGGGCAACCAGTTAAAAAAAGGTTTTAAGGAATTGAAGGGAATCTAGATAAATTACTTTAAACCTAATAACCATTGGGGTAGGATTTAGAAAACACAGTCAAATCACATACAACAATTTCCTTGCTTTTTAAAAAAATAACCTCTGGAAGAGTTGCATCTATAGGTGAATAAATAACATGTTCATTATATTTTCTCTGTGTTCCCTGTTTTACCAGCCAGTTAATGTGGATCAGTAGTAGTTGTCATGTTGTTGTTTTTTTAAAGATAAAAAAATTAAAAATGACGTCCACAATGCACCCTGGTTAATTTGATCACAAATTATCTTGTGGGAATCCACTGGGCAGGATCTCAAACCTCCAAGCTAATTTTCAGGCGTAAACGATCAAGCATTTTTACATTTTATTTTAAAATATCTAACATGGTTGGAGTTATATGGAGTTATATGCATAAAATCCTTGATATTTAACAGATCTGTAGTATTTTACTTCATGTGATCATTTTAGTGGATCTTTACAGGAACCTCTAATGTGAGTGTAGTGGAGAAATGAGTGATGAGACAGGGTTTGATTAGGAACGCGGCCGGTTGAAGGTGGGCCAGGCCTGCGCCTGCACGTTCACACACTTACCCAGCAAACACCTCTTTGCGTAAGACCGGAACTGGGATGTCCAGACAGGGAATACCGTGCAATGCGCTCCCGGTGTATATATTTTATTATTTAATTTCACAGGGATTCCCACAATGTCTCGCTGGATTCCGACCAAAAGAGAGAAATATGGAGTTGGTGAGTGTGCGAACAGTGTTACTCGTTTGTGTTTAATGTAGAGTTCGTGTTCGTACCGTTGACGATTCGCACGGGAGTTGCCCACCCAAACCAAACCGTGCTTAACAGTCTTTAACAGTTTAAAATAGAAAGTTCAAACATTCATTAAGTCACTGCTTTCAATTTCTTCATTTGATTTCTGCACAAAACGAGCAATGGCAAAACCTACATTTGTATTTGCACGTCGTCAGTGAAGGAACAGCGTTACGACACTGACCAATGAGAAGCCGCGTCTGTCATTGGTTCATCGTTGCTTTTTGTAGAATAGTTGCTACTTTAAATCATTTCAAAATACAGGTAATGTGTGGAATTTTTTTGTTGCTTACGTACGGTTTACTATCTTGTTCTCACTTCAATACACAGGCTACATCTAAACAGTGGTAAAAGTAAAATTGTCCCACGGACTGTTCCACTTAAGGTGTGGGAACCTGTGGTAGGTAGTATGGGGTAAACAAATGCTCTAGCCTTGTTGTAAAGTTTAAGAGCATGGAGTATTGTTTCTAACTGCAACGAGTTTCAAGAAGATTAAACAAGAGCAGCTCTGTAGGTCTAATTAAACTCTCAGGGGGGCAAGGAAAACTCTCACAATGTCTTTTATATCTTAACACTTACTACAGTAAGTGTGAGGTTAGGCCTTAAAGTTTAAATCACATTCATTCAAACTATTACTAGAATCTTCACTCACACACCATTGTAATGTGTGTAATTAAACTTCAGACAAATTTTTCACTCTGCATTTGCTGACACCAAGAATCTTCTTTGTATTTTTTGCTTTCGGTGAGGAAAATGTTCACTGTGCACATTTATGTTGGTCAGTTTTCACCTTCTACAGCTTCAAATGAAATTGAGCAGCCATTTCAGGGCTAACGTGTTTATGCTGATCTTTTATTGGCCTTATTTACATTTGTGGATCACTTGACATTGCCAGCTATTAAATATAATTGTGTGTTGTGTTACAAGATAAGCCTAGGAGGCATGATAGATAGATAGATAGCATCCATCCATTGCATAGATATTTGAAATTCCATTAATAGCACAGCTGATTTAATTCAGTGCATATAATTTATTATATTAATTATTTATAAATATAAATAATACTAGACTTTCATGATGTTCAAAAATGATCATCAGTGAAAAAGAGAGAATTTTAGCTTTTAAATGCTTGCCTTCACTAAGAGTAAGGGGAGGTAAAATGTCACTGAAGAGTCCAAGGTCAATGTATTTATTTCTTATTTTGTCCTGCTGTGGTTAACATGACCAATAACAATTACAATCTTTCTCCATCCCTGATGATGAAACATGCTTTTTATTATTACTGCCTCATTCAGAAAGCATTTTAAGATGACTCAGTTTCTGTAACTAAATTGCTGTAGATTTAGTAGATGTATGTAGATGTAAATACATTGTTTTTTAAGACCTTGTAAATACACACGGATTGACAAAATGGTTCTGTAACCGTTTGGTCTGTGGAGATAATATGTTTTGGAACTTTACCTGTGGTTAGATACTACTTTAAACTTTAAATAAGTGGGGATAGTTTAGTTTTCCATTATATGAACTTTAAAATTTCATGTTATGAATATTACTACCTTAGTAATATTCATAGTAGTAAAATATTGTGAATTAGAAAAGACTTTCAGCATTGTGGAAGGGGCGTGTCCCTGCCTGCGATGCTGTAGTTTGAGATCAGTGTTATCCCAGATAATTCTGTGGCACGTTTGTCTGTATTCTGAAGTGAAGTTTGTTGTTTGGATTCAGACACTGTAAGGACATTATCAGTTTGCTTCAAACAGTTACTGTATCATTTATGAATGAGTGATTGTAGGAAGTGTGACACAATTTTGCTGCTTTTATAGGCTACTTCATTTGTGAATGAGCAAACTGTTGCATGATTAGTTGTTTGACAGTGAGCTTTGCTTAGTATAGCCTGAGGTGTCTTAATCTGCTTCTCTATCTTTTGCCACTCCTTCCCAAGACCTAGTTTTGCATGGGTGTGGATGCTGGAAAGGTAGTAATTTAGTTCACCTTTTGTGTAAATGATTAACCTGGACTGTAAAGGCAGGTTTAAGATCAAGCTTAAAATGGAAATTTGGTATTGTGCTTAGTTTGAGTTTTTGACTACTTAATAAATAATGTATATAAATGCATGTGATGGAGTGTAAAAGTCCCCTGTGAGTCAGACTTAACAAGAGAAACGCACTGTTCTATTGGTGGCCTATAATGAAAGATTTTTCTGCAGTAAGGATTAGTATGGAGCATGTCTGGACAAAGCCTCAATTATTTCTCGTTTAGGAAAAAGGGACGTGGACTTAACGTGGTTTATTTTTTGCATAATAAAAATGCTTTTTACTTCAAGACACAGACCCACTCTCATTGTAGAAGTTAGGTGCTATCATTCAATACTATGTAGAATGCTTTGTCACATTTCTTCTGTGGGTGTTGATGTGTTTACACTTGTGAGTACACTCATTCCCACATGAACTTCCACTTCTGTGCAAATTCTGAAATGTTTTATTTGTTTAATATCCAGCCAAATAGCAGGTGAGTACAGTATTTATTTTTCAGCTTCAGAAATAAAATGAGAAAACTTAACCACAAATTGCACAGAAGCCTCAAAACTTAGTACTCTGTGTGTCAACCCATTTAGAAAAATCAAAAACATTATATTCTTTTTGGAGACATTTGGGAGACTAACTAAATGAAGGGATACAATCACCTGCATGTGTTTCCTTTTGTTAGAATTTGAGCTGTGTCTGACTTCAGATATAAATTCTCCCCTTTCAGTATAACCAGCATTATTTAATAATTTTTACTTTTTCAAGTGAAGCTAATCTTGCAGCGCTCATACATATGCAGTCATGTACAAAGTAGGACACCCCATGAAAACCTGTGTTTTTTTTGTGTAACATTCTTGGACATATGGATATTTAATCTCAATTTTAGCAATACTGTGGTATTCAAGTTAAACAACTAAACAATTTAAACAGAAGACTTTTCAAAATCTTCTATACAATGTAATCTACAAAAATGCAGTTTCTGGTGAGGAATAAATTAGCACACCGCCACCTTTATACCCAGTTTAAATGGCTGAGGTGAGAGTGAACACCGTGGTGATATAAAAAGGGCTGTCTGAGGCCTTCAGAAAGAAGATTGTAGCAGCTTATAAGTCTGGTAAGGTATTTCACAAGATCTCAAAAGAATTTGCAATCAGCCATTCCACAGTTCGAAAAATAGTTACAAGTGAAGAACTTCCAAAACAACTGCCAACATGTCCGGGTCTGGCAGATCGCAAGATTCTAAAAGAAGTCTCTAAAAACCCTAAAATGTCTTCACAGAATCTTTGCTCTCTACGAGAAACATCAAGGCCAGAGAAGATGTAGATAAAGACCAGGACTTCTGGAATAATGTTCTTTTGACAGATTAGTCTAAAATGTATTTGGACACCAGAACAGAGGACATATCTGCTGTAAACCAAATACAGCAATCCTAGAAAACGAGCAAAATGCCAACTGTAAACAATGAATGAATCTTTTCTGTTTCTTATAGCATTATAGTTTTGTCTTGTTTGTAGTGTGATCAGCGTGTGTGTAAGCAGTAGATGT
>JBBIGC010140534.1:0-20838 GCA_037576955.1 Lepidarchus adonis | reverse complement strand
CTTCAACTTCTACAGAAGTATTTTTAAACCCTAGTATCTATACTTCTACTTGAGTAATGAATGTGATTACTTTTGACTCCTCTGGTGTCTGGTGTATACATTTCTCCATCTATAGCTCACCAAACTTGGGTCTGAGTTAGCGCTGTAGCCTAGAACATGTTCACTTGTCTGCTGCTGCTACGGAACCACAGTGAGCAAACTTACAAAATCAGCGAGGGGTCAAATAATTATTATAACAGTGTATGTTTGCTGAGCCCTCAAAATAACTCAACACACACACATTAATGTCTAAGCTCCTGGCAACAAAAGTGAGTGAACCCCTAAGTGAAAATGTCCAAATTGTGCTCAAAGTGTCAATATTTTTTTGGCCACTATTATTTTCTTAACTCTCTTGAGCATGGAGTTCACTAGAGCTTCACAGGTTGCCTCTTCCATTCTTCCATGATGACATCATGGAGCTGGTGGATGTTAGAGACCTTGCCCTCCTCCACCTTCCATTTGAGGATGCCCCACATATGCTCAATAGGGTTTAGGTCTGGAGTTATGCCTGGCCACCTTTACTCTCAGTTTCTTTAGCAAGGCAGTGGTCGTCTTGGAGGTGTGTTTGGTGTCGATTTTATGTTAGAATAGTTCCTGAAGTGAGGGGATCATGCTCTGCTTCAGTATGTCACAGTACATGTTGGGATTCATGGTTCCCATAATGAACTGTACATCCCCAGTACTGGGAGCACTCATGCAGCCCCGAACCATGACACTCCCACCACCATACTTGACTGTAGGCAAAACATAATTGTCTTTGTACTTCTCACCTGGTTTCCACCACACATGCTTGACATCTGAAGCTTATATTGTCAGACCACGGGACATGGTTCCAGTGATCCCTGTGCTTAGTCTGCTTGTCTTCAGCAAACTGCTTGCGGGTTTTCTTGTGCATCATCTTTAGAAGAGGCTTCTTTTTTGGACGACAGCCATGCAGACCAGTTTGATGTAATGTGCGGCGTATGGTCTGAGCACTGACATACTGACCCTCCACCCCTAAAACCTCTGCAGCAAAGCTGGCAGCTCTCATACATGTATTTTCAAAAGACAAACTCTGGATATGACACAACATGTGCACTTAACTTCTGTAGTGGACCATGGTGAGGCCTGTTCTGAGGGGAACCTGTTAAAAGCTAATTGGCTAATTGGGCACATTTAGACATTTTCACTTAGGGGTGTACTTACTTTTGTTGCCAGCGGTTTAGACAGTTATTTTGAGGGGACAGAAAATTTACTCTGTTATACAAGCAGTACTGACTACTTTACATTGTATCAAAGTATCATATCTTCAGTGTTGTACCATGAAAAGATATAATAAAATATATTTTTTTGTTGAAATGTAAATGGGTAATTGTTGGCCGAGATTTTCACCATCATTTGGACATTATTAGAAGATTATGCTAATGGAAAAATTAGAACGGATGAAGATTTCTTGGCCCATGACTCTGAGTGGCTCATAAGTCGATTTAGATGTGTTCTGAACTGGGCCCAATGTTAGAAAGACCAACAAGATGCAATCCCAGTACAAATACAGGTAATGGTGACCCTGGGGTTCCACGCAACTGGCTATTACCAGTGGGAATTATCCGACAGGTATATGTCATAATTAACAATAAAATTGTTTATTTGTTCCAAAGCTTATTTGAGATATACAAAAAGAATCTGAAGGTATGAAATTATATTGTTTAATTGTACATCAAAAAGCAGTTTGCAGCAATGTCGGCTTTAGTTTATTTATGTTATTTGTGACACTGACATCGTCCTGATGACCTGGTTCAACAGCGCGATGGCTTCTTATAAAAACATTGAGTAATTTCTAACTGTTCATTATTCATGTATTGAATTGTTTCTCTGTACCGCAGGTCACAACAGCATTTTCATTGGCTCCACATCGTCCAGTTCCTCATGCACAAGGTGAGTTGTATTTACCATGTTTGGTTGAATGAGGTTGTGTAGAGGGTGGAGCATGCGACAAATTTAAAGTTATGGTGCCATTTAAAAAGCGTATATTGCTTTTTCTGTGCATATGCCATTTTCATCTTTTGAGTGTTTAGTAGGAGTTCTACCCAAAGTTTTATAAATGAGACCCCAAGGCCAACTCTATGGCCCAAATCGGGAAAACTGGGCCATGTTTCTTTGTGAAATTCTGGCCAGACAGAGTGGTTTGGTGTGGGCCAGATCTGGGCCAGAGAGTTCGCAGCAGTCTGGAGGGAGCCCACAAAAAGCAACTGGGAGCAACCACGCTGATATAGATATACTCCAGCAGATGGCATCACAACCCTGGGGGAGGAGCACCTGCCTGTCAGCTAGTGATGGCAAACCACGCCTCCCCACACTAGTGCTCCAGACTGTTCTGGGACCTTGCTCAAGGGTTCCTCTGTGGTTTCCTGGTTAGAAGATGAACCTATGACCTTCTGGTTACCAGGGCAAGGTCCTAAACACTAGGCCTTCACTGCCCTAACAGTGTTCTTGCTTCACTGCAGAAGATTAATACCATCATCAGTTCAAACTCTGCCCTCAGAGCAGAAACCCATAACATTAAAAATTAAAGCAATTGTAAAAACAGTGTTAGTAAGCTGGAGTGTGGGTGTCCCAGCAGATCCTAAAGAACATATTTGAATTATACTTGAAAGAACCATTTATCAGCAGCTCATAATTTAATGCTGCTTATAAAACCTGAAGCAAAAACAATACGCTGTTCTTGCCCATGACACATTGTACACTATAGACCGAATACGTTAATGGAGTAATTGTCTGTGCATGAACTGTGGAAGCCTTTGGTGCGATTGAATAGATAAAGTGGAATTACACTGAATTGGTCGATTGTCTATAGAATGAAGGTTTAATATGTAAACAGCGTCATTCACAGTGGGTTTGGTGTGAAATGCTCTGTTTTAGATAAGCCTTCTGAGTCAGAATTGTTCACAGTGTTGATGAATAGAACCAGACGTTTGAAGAGCTGAATGCCTTTTATAGAAATGAAAATTTCTTTTATAGAAATACTTTACTAACTTTTACCAATTTATTATGATTTACAATGGTGGTGAATGCTTAACACATTTAAAGCCAATGGGTTTTTATACGTAATACGGCTTTTGCTTAAAATAGTTTTATACCAAATAATTTCTTCAATTTTAATTTATTTGTGTGGACTTTATCATATTTTACATCATCATGGTTTTATTTTGAGTCGGTTCACTAATTAGAGCCTAACTTTTTCTTCTATGGCATTGCCTCAAACAATTACCATAAAACTCCCCATTTTTAAATGTTTATTTTATTATAGTTAAACTCAATGCTTTTGGTTATGAGTGGTTCATACACTTGCAGCAGTTTTGCTTCTCCCACTAGGGGGCAATCTAAGCGCATCGACTGGTGCTAATTCCCACTCTTGTTAGAAGCCAACATAGTTTTTGTATACAATGTGAAAACAAGAGGACAGCTGTGCTTCTCATAGTGTTTACAGGTGTTTACAGGTGAGCGGTGAACATAAACAACATTTGATATGTCAAACTGAGAGTGCTTAAATGTTTTGAGAAGCTTCATTATCTGCTAGGAATTTATTAATGGGTAATTTTTTTGTCAAAAAAAGCGCCCTTGTGTATAAATATACAGGTTAGTTCATTAGGGTGGATGTAGTTAGGTTGTATAACTGCATTTCACCTTAAGCTTATATTTATTGTTGCCTTGTGTGTTTCTTGCTCATGATCGGTTATCTGTTGTATCTGTGCTTTAGTGTTCATTAGTGTTCTCATCCTATGTGGACTATAATTATTCAATTATGTTCTATTAGCTTTAGCACTTGCACTTACTTTCTATGAACATTACACTTGTCGAGAGTGTGATCCCTGATTGCTTTTCAACAATTGAACTGTGGTGCCAAAACTTTTGATTGCATTAATGTAACAAAATGTATTTACAAATGGGTAATTTTCCACAAAATGTTTTCTCAAAAATGTGGTCAAAACCCTATAGAGAAGCCCATTATTCCCACACTAGTTTTAGCCCCATTCCACTTCAAACCAGAGAATTTTTGAGAAAAATAATCTTGTGTTTTTGAACTGTAGTGTTATGACTTTGTCCCAACGAATCAAAACCCAAACAGAGCCGGGTGTGTTTGAAGGAGAATGAGCCGGGCAGAGAGGATCCAGAAATAACTCAGTGGTTGATGTGGGTATGGCTGTGGAAGTGGTGCTGGGTTTGGGGGAAGACCAGAATAAAGTGGCTGGTGTTTTCCAACCTGGGGCAGTCCCTGTTGGTTAGCTGGAGAACCAATGTGGGGGAATTTCCCCACACAATCAAAGAGCATCTGTAATAAAGCAGTGAAAGAGAAATCTACCTTAAACTCTGAATAAACCTTTTGATTAATTTCCACTTAGATTTTTAAATTATAATCACGTTAAACTCTTATATTTATTCGTCTTTCACAACTAAATCAGGATCTTGTCTTTGTGGTCATACAATGGTGCTTTAAACTTCGCAAACTTTGTATGTTTTATTTGCTTTGTTCTTTATACAGTGGCAAGAAAAAATATGTGAATCTTGTGGAATTTCATGGTTTTCTGCATTAATTTCTTACAAATTGGTGATCTGATCTGATCAAAGTCAAGGGTCTTGATAATGTGCCTACAAACACAAATACATAATCTTTTTATGTCTTTACTAAGAATAACCATAAAAAAGTATGTGAACACTTAGAATTCATAACAGGTTGATCACTCCTTGGCAGCAGTAACCTCAACCAGATGCTTCCTGTAGCTGTGGATCAGACTCGCACATCATTCAGGAGGAATCTGAGCCCATTCTTCCGGCAGAACTGCTTTAGCTCTGTCATGTTCTTTGTAGGTCTCATGTATGTGTCATTCCATAATTTCTTTGTTGGGTTGAGGTCTGGGCTCCAAAAGGTAGATTTTGTTTCCTGTATCCTGAATAATTTTTTTTAATACACTTGGGAATTCATCTTCCACCCAGTGATTGCAAGCTGGCCAGGTCCTGATGTAGCAAAGCCCAAATCATGAAGTTTCCTTCGTCATACTTTACAGTTGGGATGATGTTTTCATGATGGTATGCAGCACCCTTTTTATGATGTAGTGTTGGTTGTTCTTCCCAAATAGTAAATCTTTCCAACTTTGTAGATCCTCTGAAAGCTCTGGGGTATGGCTCACATAGGCATATTCTTCCTGTATGGAGCAAACTTAAAATTGTATATGGTTTTTATAAGTCAAAATAGCTCTGGTCAATACCTCCAAACTCCCATTATATTTGTCAACTCCCTTGACCTAGTTCTCCATTAATGACAAATTATTGAAGAACACCACAAAATTCTAAAAGGTTGACACTGTATATTGTTTGGTAGAATTATTTTTGTGCTTAAAGTTATTGCCCTCACATTTCCTTTCATTCAAATTTCATTGTTTGGTCAGTGAAAGCAAGCCATTTTTTCACTCAGTGCTGTAAAACAGACCCAAACCCTGATGCTACCACCACCATGTTTCACAGATGTGATAAGGTTTTGATGCTGGGATGCAGTGCTATTCTTTTTACTCTTGCCTAAAATTTAGATTTAGATAGCACTTCTGGATTGACCTTGTCATCTTTACCAAACTGTAGATGGGCAGAAATGCTACCATACACACCCCTGTTAAGGATTCGTCTGATGGTAGATTAATGAGCATTAACATTAGGCAAAGTGAGAGAGGTTCTTACTTGTTTTACCCTGGGGTTAATACTTGATCATTTTCCTCAATAACTAAATGACTTAGTGTACATTTTGTTCTAATTTGTTTAATCAGGTTCTCTTTATTTTTGGGACTGTTGTGAAAATCCAGTTCTGTTAAAAAGTTTCACAAATTCTCAAACACCAATGTACACCCTCCCAGTACCTCTGGGTGGCTAAACAAATTTAAATAATAAAGTACTTCTGCTCAAGCAGATGTGGCCATGTTGTAAGGGAATGTAAAGAAAATAACCCCCTTTACTTCTTCCTTTTCAGGTTAAATTTCATTTGTGTTGGTTTGGCTTCTTGACTGCTTCATACCGCTCACTTTGGAGCTTCAGCACTAGATCTTACCAAATGGCCAAAATGAGAAGAACAGAACCTCACAGACTTCAGTTCCAGTGCTGATAGATGCTAGATGTCCTGATAGGAAGCTCCAGTGAAGTTCTGTAGGAGCACTCCAGGAGCTTCATTGCTCCTCAGTGTTGTTTTCTGATACTTTTACTTCCACTTGAGTCAATATTTCAAGTGGCAATTGAGAAAAGTAACAACATTTTTGCCTGGAGTAGATGTTTATGCTACTCTTTAAACTCCTTTGACGATATAAAAGGGGAAGGGAAAAAAGCTTGAAGAGGAACATTGTTGTGTCTGACACTTTGGTAAGGAATGATGCCATTAGGGATAATGTCTGAGGGACAGTGCTGTTAGTAATGACGCCTGAGCAAGTATGCTTTAGGGACAGTGCCTGGGACCAAGGTTGTTAGGTGTGATTCCTGATGGAGCATGGCTGCCAGATGGTGTCTCAGAAATGATGGCTGGAAGGTAATTTATGTTCCAACAGAAGACTTACGTTCACAGAGTCGCTCCTATAAAGATACAGCTCTCGTCACTGGAGCAGTTCCCTTCTGAGGGACTATAGACCCTATACCATACCTGCTAGCGGGGGTACATAAACACACATTAGTATCTAGGGATCCGAGAGTGAGGCCGTGAAGCTATGTTTATGTGAACCATATCTTGCTGTACTGGGTCCTGGTTTATCATGTTTTTACCGCCAATGCCTTTAATAAGAGTCAGTAGACTTAAACGTGGAGACAAAGCACTAATAAGCTAGAAAGAAATGAAAAAAATGGAGCTCTGAAGACTTGCTTTATTACGGCCGATCCAACACTCATAGTCACAGACCGGGGCTGTTAAGTTTGAGATTTCAAAGTTGGGAGGATTTGCCCTCGAGAATCTCTGGGACCCTCAGCTTCTCCGAGAAACGAGATCTCTGGGACTCAAGTCAACACACACAAAAGGAGTGTATTAGCAGAAGTCAGGTTTCACCAAAAGTTATATAGCTTCACATCAATCTAGTGTACAATAAAGATAAACAACACCGTATAAGAAGACAATCAGTTTCAACAGGTAGAAAGCATTATTCTTGTTCCTAAAACAAACGTCAACTGCCTTTACTCAAGTCAAACTGCAACCCACGCATGGGGGTCAACTTTACCTAACGAAACCAAAGTGAGGGCTTTATGGATGATTGCTGTCATCTCAAACCACTTGCTCCTATACTTTTCAAACTACAGATATGCCAAGGCCAAAAACTAGCAGCAGGAGGAGCTGAGGAGGAAGTTGAGCTTGGGGTGGGTCCAGCTCAACCAGGTAAAAGAGGAGAGAGGTCAAACAAACAAACAAGCAAGCAGTTATGTGTATTTGTATAAGCTGTAACAAATTAACATATATTTATAATAAGTTTATATATATACAATACCTAGGCACATAAACATATAAACATATTCTAACTCAGAACTCAGAACTTTACCACACAATGCTATTATTGCACATTGTACATTTATTTTTTCCATTTTTTAAATTGCCAATCTGTTGTGATTATTCCTTTGTTTTTCCATTTAAATATCTCTCTTTTAGTCTGTTTGGAATTTTCAAAATGATCAGGGTAAATCTTAAATCTTGCCACATCTTGCACTTGTTTAACATTATAGGTGATAAGAAACAATCTTGAAATAAGTAATTAGATTTGAAAGATCATTAGTGTTTATTATAATTTCCAAATATGAATTAATATAGAAAATACAATATTATTAAATCACACAAAAATTTAGTTTAATATTTGTCTATACATATGTAACCAGGTCATAAACGGTTGGACACATTTGGTTTGATTAGGTTTGTAGAGGTTTGGAGGTCCTCATCACGGTGCTTCCTCAATGTTCTGGTTCTTCTCAGAGCAGCGCAGGTTCCTCGGGTTCGCCTTTGTCTGGGTGCATAACAAAACAGCATATAGAGGTAGAGAGAGAGACAGAGACAGAGAAAAAAGCCTAAGCATGCAGTCCTCCACGAGGGCGCCATTTATATACGTCAGCAGCAGGTATGTGGGCTGTAAAGGCAGGGCTCTGTGGGGGAGCGCATGCTCCTAACTGTCTATGCCACCATTGCTGAAACGGCACCAGGGAACTGAACTCCTCCAACTTTTTGGCACCATTACTGGAGCGGGGCATCATCTTCAGCTGGCTTGCTGCTGGCTCTTGTACACAGCTGTAAAGAGAAACAAACAAAAAAAACTATGCAAACAAAAGGTTAATCCTGAATGGTCACCTCAGGATGCAGATCCAAATGGTTTGGTTCCATTTATGCCCACATTCTCCACCAGTTGTGATTGGAACCAGGTCATAAACAGACAAGTTTGGTTTGTTTTTTATCCCAACTGGGAAAAGGCTTATTCACAGGGAAAAGGGTCAAAAGATGGCGAAACAGCTCTTTGTAGAGGTTTGGAGGTCTGCTTTGCAGAGAGAGAGAGAGAGAAAAGAAAATAAGGTCAAGCATTTAGGGTGGGCTCAGATAGCTGGCTTTGAGATCAGCTAGCTGAAAGCCTGAGTATTGCGGTCCTCCGTGAGAGTGCCCTATCCTGGACCTACTGCCAGCCATGCACTGTAAAGGTGGGGGCATGCGGGAGAGCCATTGCTGAAATGGTGCAATGGAACTGTCCAGGGTCCTGAACTCCTCTGGCTGTTTGGCACCATCACTGGAGCGGGGTGGTGATACCCATAAGCCTGTGGCTGTGTGACAGTATTAATATTTACTAAAAAGCAAATGAACAAACATGCATAATAATTATTATATTAAATACTTATTATATTACTTTTATTATTGGCCAATTATATTTTATGTTTATTGTATTTGAATTATATTTTTTATATTTATTTTTATTTAAAACATTTTTAAAAAGATGATTCAAAACACCAATTTAATGAAACACAAAGGTTTCTTGTGATTAAATCAATATTTAATTCGCAATAAGTGTATTTTTGCATTGTACTGTAATTAAATCAGGTTTATTATTATTACTGGGAGTGCTGAGAACCCATATCTGCTTTTAGAGTCTAACTTTGTTTACAGTCAGCTGTAAGACAGCAGCGCATTCTCATCTGAAAACCTGGAGTAGTTTATAAATGGACAAATACGAGACCATTTGCATATAAAAAGGCATTCAGATAAAAGAAGCACTTAACAGAGTTTCCATCCATCTATGCAGACGTTTCCAGCAGTGTGATAGAGAAGCACTTTCATCCTTCTGGATTCCAGTGTAATACAAGCGTGCTTATTTTCAGCATGAACAGAGCGGAGGGAGGAACAATGCGATGCCTGTTGTTCATTAGACTCCACAGGGCACAGACATATAACCTGTTCTGCACATTCACAGCTGAAGGGTTTCATGGTTTGTCATTTTGACAAGATTTACATCCGTAGAACTGCAGACTTTTTCATCACACCCATATCAGTTTGGTCATATTGGCAAGATGCATTTATTCAGCAATGAGTAGGTTTGAGAAAAAGTGAAACACAACAAAAACTTTAAAATGTCTTGTCTTGTTATGTCCCTTGTTGTCCCTTTGTTTAGTGTGCAGACTTTTACAGATGTATGGATATTTTAAAAAGATATATTTATAGGTATTCTGTATTTAGTATAATTTACTTATACACATGTATTTAAGTGTATTCTCTCTTTAATATATGTTGACGTTTTATATATTTTACTTTACATTTTCTTAATAAATGCGTGTGGGGGTTGTGTTGTGAAACAGCAGTGTACTGCGTATACTGTTGTATTGACAATAATCCTCACTTGTATCTCTCTTGAAACTACAACTCCATCAACCGCAATGTTTCAGGGCCAAATGTCTGAAAGTGCAATATACAGTATAAGTGCAATCACTACAATTTACTGCTTCTTTACTATAATTTCTGCTGTTTATCTTATCTTATTTTACTGCTTTCATTTAAAATCACAGTCTACATTTGTAGTTTTTTGTTACCATTGTACTTTCTATGACTTTTGTAATCTTTAACTTGTATCTTTAGTACTTTTATATTTATTACCTTTGTATTTTTATTAGTATAAATATTAAATAATTATAAAAATATAAATATATTAAATATAAAAAAATTGTATAAATGTGCAGTCGCCACATAAGCAATTTCCTTAGGGACAATAAAGTTTTTCTGATTCTGATTCTGACTGTGCTTGCTTAAATGGATACTTTATTGATCCAGAAGGATATTTAGCTAGTAGGGAAATTTTGCTTACCAACCAAAGCACCTGGTTATTTGTTTGTTTGTTTGCAAATTATTTAAATAATACAATTTGTACAAAACTTATATTTCCAGTAATTAAGCCTACTAGCTTCACTGTGTGGAGAATCTTCTGCCTGCTAAACGTTAGCGAGTGAGTGATTTAGCAAGCATGAGAAGCCAGGTACATTAGGTATTCTCTACAAGTTCTAAAGCTCTCCATGTGCTCCACTCATCATTGGTCAATTCCTGACCACAGGTTGCTGTTGACCAAATATTATTTGGGTGGTGGATTGACTCCAGCACAGAAAAGTGAAGGTGGAGCCAGGAGAAACTCTGGTGTTCTAAGGGCATATGGCTTCATCATGACCTCCTCATGGGGAGATATAAAATTTTAAGTAGTACTTAATGCGATTTCAATGAGTCCAATTCAAACCCGTCAAAGCACCTGTGTCCAGAAGTATTTATCAGCATTAGCGATGTTGTTCAAACATCCTTGGATTTTAATCAGCATCCATGTCAAACAAAGCCATGTCTTCTCCTGGAACAGATTCTCCTGGAGTACAAATTACCCAAAAGCATCTAATGGAATGAATCCTTAAATTATTCATCACCGTCACAGTGGATGAAATGTGACAAATGTCAGATGTTTACAGTGATCATTAGCATACAAATAACGTCCTTTAAAGGAGATTAGACCATGCAAACTGACTAGCGGGCGGGTTACTTTTGTTATTGTCAATGTGCTGTGATAAAGGGTTAAAAATGCACTAATTGTTCATTATTCTGTCATATTCATAATTAATCTGTGTCACTGTTTTAATTATTGTAGTCTACATATGCAAAGTGTGAGTAGCGATGCATTTTAGTAAACCAACTGCATACACAGTGCTGTGAAAACGTATTTGGATAGTTTAATCATCCTTTAAAAACTACATTTTGTATTTACTCAGGTTATCTTCATGTAATATTTCAGTTTGTTTGATAATCTGCAATGATAAACATGATACACTTGATAAACATGCAAGTGTGACAATAATGCACAAGAATAAGAAATCAGGATGGGGCAAATCCTTTTTCACAGCACTGTGCATACGAAAATGAGTTCCTCAGTGAAGTGTTGTGTTCCTGCTCAATATGGTTATATTAATGTGCAGTATTTTAATTAATTATTAAAATACAGAATTAATGCATTGATTTTATTATTTTTTCTTACATAAAGCTGGAAAGACGTTTAAGAGTCTTCTAGATCTACAAATGAAGACACTTTGGCTTCACCACCACCAACCCCCACCTACCCAACTTTCACAAGCAAGTACCTCAGAGCTTTCACTTTCTACTCCCGTGTTTTAACAGAATTTATTCTCTATAAAATCTGAAACAGCTTAAAACAAACCTCTGAAGACTAATTTCTGTCGTGATATCTGAGGGTTATTGACGGATATTAAGTGATTTTGTTTAAACTTATTGCTGCATTTGGTGCTAAACCACTCCCACAATAACAGCCAATCACAGACGAGTATCACCACCGAACAGACAGAGGGATGATTTTAGTCGTGATGTTTTATCTTCTGTCAAAATAAGAAGCTGCAGGACATTTTGTGGCCGTAAATACCGTCACCATTTTGTCTGTGAGGAGAATAATAGCGTCTCCAACAAATGCCGCTCTCTATTAAATGCCGGGACGTCCCAATAATTTTTTGAATAAACGCCGAGGCTGCTATTGGAAGATATACGATACAGCTTTTGCAGTGGCCAAGTCAGAGCCCAGACCTCAACACAGTAGAAATGTTATGGAATACCTGAAGAGTCATACACATTAGACATTCAAAGAATATGAATGAGCTAAAGTTTGGTATGTCGCCTATGATCCTTTACAACTTCTACAGCTGTGTTGTTGAGAGCTTGACCAATTGCATGACCGCATGGTACAGCAGTACAACTGCTACAGAACGGAAACGTTTGCAGAGAGTGGTGAAGACTGCAGAACAGATCACCAGGACTCCACTGCCCTCTCTGCAGACCATTCACCACTAAATACTCAGCAGGAGAACAGCCTCCATCCTCAAAGAACCCAACCATCCCCAACACGGTCTGTTCATACTTCTACTCTCAGGCTGGAGATACAAAAGTGTGAAATGTAGAACTACCAGACTCAAAAAATACTTCCCACTGCCATCAGACAGGAGTTAATCACAGATATGAATCTCACTACCTCATAAAGCTGTACTTAACTGTGCTGCTATTCTTTTCCATATTATTGCACATGTGACATTTAAATTAGCTCATTTGCACATCACCTCACATTTCTGTGAAAAGTTTATTATATCTTTTCATAGGACAACACTGAAGCTATCACACTTTTATTAAAATTTATTTGACACAATGTAGTCAGTGTACAACTTGTTTTACAATGTAAATGAGCTGTCCTCACCATGGTCGACAAAAGAAGCTGATTGCTTATGCTCAGTGTCATATCCAGAGGTTGCCTTTTGAAAACAGAGGTATAAGAAGGTGGTTGAAGGTGCTCAGACCATCTTGGTCTAATAAGACCAAGATAAACGTCTTTGGTTCAGATGGTGTCTACCGTGTATGGCAACAACCAAGTGAGAAGTACAAAGACAAGCGTGTCTTGCCTACAGTCAAGCATGGTGGTGAGAGTGTCATGGTTTGGGGCTACAGTTCATTGAGGGAACCATGAATGCCAACATGTACTGTAACATACTTAAGCAGAGCATGATCCTCTCCCCTCGAAAACTGGGCAGCGGGGCAGTATTCTAACATGAAGACCCCAAACACACCTCCAAGATGTCCACTGCCTTGCTAAAGACACTGAAGGTAAAAGGACTGGACTGGCCATTTGTGGAGCATCCTCAAACGAAAGGTGTGCCGTGATGTCATCATGGAGGAATGGAAGAGGATTCCAGTGGCAACCTGTGACACGCTATTGAACGTCATGCCCAAGAGAGTTAAGACAGTGCTGAAAAATGGTGTCCACACAAAATATTGACACTTTGGGAACAATTTGGACATTTTCACTTAGAGGTGTCTCACTTTTGTTGATTTCCTGGTAGATGCTGTGTTGACTGTGGACTTCAGAAAACACAGTGACCAACACCAACAGATGACATGACCCCAAATCATCACTGACTGTGGAAACTTCACACTGGGCTTCAAGCAACATGGATTCTGTGCTTCTCCACTCTTCCTCCAGACTCTGGGAACTTGATTTCCAAATTATATGAAACATTTACATTCATCTGAAAAGAGAACTTTGGACACTGAGCAACAGTCCAGTGCTTTTTCTCCTTAGTCCAGGTAAGACTCTTCTGACATTGTCTCTGGTTCAGGAGTGGAGACATGAGAAATGTGATATTTGTAGCCCATGTCTAGGATTTGTCTGTGTGTAGTGGCTCATGATGCACTGACTCCAGCCTCAGTCAACTCCTTGTGAAGTTCCACCAAATTCTTGAATGAATTTGGCTCAACAATCCTCTCAAGGCTGCAGTTGTCCCTGTTGCTGGTGACACTTTTTCCTTCCACTCAACTCTCTATGAATATGTTTGGATACAGCTCTGTGAGCAACCAGCTTCTTTAGCAATGACCTTTTGTGGCTCACCCTCCTCAGTCTCCCAGGCAGAGACCATTTAAAGGTTCAGGAGACCTTTGCAGGTGTTTTGAGTTAATTAACTGATTAGGGTCTGACACCATGACTTTCTAACATTTAACATTTTTACAATATTCTAATTTTCTGAGACAGTATTTTTTTTTCTTTATCTATAACTCATAATCATTGAAATTCCAAGAAATAAAGACATATTTCATATAATGACATATAATGAATCTATGTAATATATGGATTTCACTTTCTGAAAGGAAAGCCAAGAAACCTGTAATCATTGCGTTTCTACATGTGTTATCAGCTTTATTTATGTATTAATATATACTGAAAGTTATTTTCAGTGTTAATATTTTAGCCATATACAGGGGGTCCTCGACTTACATTGTACTCGATATACAGAATTTTGTGGTTACATTGCTTCACAAATAAACAATGGTCATCAGTCAGTACTCCAGTCAGTACTCCAGTCAGTACCCCAGTCAGTACTCCAGTAGCGACTCAGTAAGGCAATGACTCTCATAGGCTGGTCAGAATAGTAAATGTTAATGTTAGTAAAACTACACCTCAAACCATCCATTAATTAAACGGTGGGTTCATTGGCCTACTTTTCAGATAATTGTCTTTCCAATACACAATACCAAGATGCATTTTCATGATGATGTAGACGTACAATCTCACATGAGCTAGAAGTATATAGACGTATATACAAGAAAACACAATAATATAATTCCTCGTTACAGCCAGATGTAATGGTGTAGTAGTCAGACATGTTTCCTCCTATCTGCCAACAAATAACTTCATTTATAGGAGACAATCAGAAGGTACTGACCTTGACTGTAAGGTCATATACGTCTTCTGTCTAGCCATCTGACGGTAATAGTGCAGACAGGATTGTCTCCGGAGTGCAATTCATTTAAATGGAGAACCAATCAGTCAAGCCAGCCATTGATCTTAAGGCTGGATGGTTTGATTTTTGCCTCAGTAATCTGCTCACAGTGGACACACTGCTGCTTGAGGTAGGAATTAGAGTGACAGAGGAAATGATTATGAAAGGATAGGCGGAGGGCAGTAGTCGATATAGGGATATGAATTGGAAAAAAGAATTCATTGTCACTGTCAACTTGTATCTCCATAGCAGTAAAAAAAAAAAACATTTCTGACTTTCAATATATCTTTAGCCTTTTAGACCCCAGAATTTTACAACATGAAAATGTATGTTTTACATACAGATTTACAATCCCTACTGGGATAGTTTGATATATTTTGTAAAATAAAAACAAAACTCTATTTGAAAATTCTCTTGAACATTTACATTTTTAATTGACCTGTTCAAAGAAATTACTTTTAATGTTTTAACTGACTTGATTGTATCTCCTAAATGTAAATGCATTTTCAATATTATGCCTGCAACTCACTCAAAAAATGTTGAAACACAGTTTTTGGCTATTAATTTAGCCTTTTTGAATGGAAGCTGCAACAATTGGCAAAAATAAAATAAAATATCAGAAAAATATTCACATCCCTCTATATTGGCCACATCCTGGAAGCAATGAAGGTCCTATAATCTGATTGCCAGCAAGGGAAAAGACTATTACACAAATTCTGTCCTGCTGCTGACCAGTTTTTCAGTAAGCAACTGCTTCTCCTGGAACAGATGACTTACTTTATTCGGCTCCAAAAAAGTCCAGGGAGGAGCACAGTGGGCAAAATGGTGTGCTTATCTGTATTATTTAACAAAACATATCATGTTTCATTTGAATTACACTGTTTAATTGTTTCAGAACTGAAAAGACTAATTGCTGCAGTTCTGGAATTTTTGCCTATTCTTACCTTACGCTGGACTTCAGTTTTATTAAACATTGTGGAATATTTAAAAAATGTTTCAAAAAAAACTTTTTGTAACTCTTATTTTGCGCCGTCCTGACTTTTTTGAGTGTGTTGCAGGTAACATTAATATTTACAAAATACATTTAAGCTGATCAGTTAAAAGAAAAGATGGGGCAAAAGTTATGTACGTTATGTAAAGTTAAAGATATGTAAAACTCAACTTTATTTTCTGTAGTTTTTATGCTTTCTGACAGAATTTGCTCCTGTATATTATAGGGGTTTATAGCTGCTATGGTGAAATGCAGAGCAGCCACACGAGGCAGCTGTAGGGACTAATAAGTTAAAAAATATTTAAATGTAAAGTTTTTTATGAACACAAGTAATATCTTGAAAATAAGTCAGCATTATATTATGCACTATTTATTTGAGTTATTTCATTAAATGTTAGGCTAAAACCAACTGGCATTTTAAAATTAGGCAACAAAAAATACGCACAGCATCTAGGATGATACTTCCCATGTGCTATGTTCAAAGTTGAGGGCCACATGTATGTAAGTGTCCAAGTACAGAACAAAATCTGACTCAAGCAATGATATACATTTACCTCACATTAATGTTAAATGCACTAATCTTAGGTTAAATGTTAATCTTAATTTCCAGAGCTTTAAGATAAAGGATAAAATGGAAGCTCAGTGGTGCCATAAAAAATCAGTGTGACAGACGTTATGTGATAGAAAGGAGTAAAGAAATTTTATTCTGTTGCATTACATTTTTCCAGTATGTTTTCACGGCCTGTTCCCACATTTGCTGAACCACAAGATAAGTTTAACAAAAATCCACACCTGGTTTGAAGGTTCACACAATACTGGTCACTTATTGGCAAATTTTTAACAAATCAGTGGAAATATGTAATATTGTCAAAATTGTCCCATTTTATGTTGTGTTTGCTCAGTTACGAACATTTGTGCCTAAAAATCAAGTCGGCCTCACACAGGGACTCTTATATATTTTTGATACCTGGTACAAAATCTTTAGCTCATCTGGCCCTAAGAGAAAGAAGAACAATCCTTTTGGGTAAAATCCAATATCTACTGTTGTGCGAGACATACTTTTCATATATTCCATTGCAGAAGTGGAATATGTCAGACGTAAACATTTACATTATGCTTCTATCAATCATGCTAATGGTAATGGAGCTGGAGAAATATGCAATCAAAATAAGACATTCCCTTCCAGGAGTTGTGTATGTAATTAGAAATGCGTTAATACTACTTCTTCCATTTCAAAGTATATCCTGAGTATGTGGAAAGCTGTGGATTCTCCGCTCTATAAGAGCATCAGAGACTATTGCTACAACAAAGATGGTGGCTGTTCCTAACAGCTTGGGCTACACGGCAAGAGAAGACCAGCTATTCCTTGTCTTTGGGACTGTATTATTTCAATTAGAGGTTCATTGGGAAGCTGGAGCCAATCCCAACTGACTACAAATACAAGGCAAACATGGGGAGAGCTTGTACACACCACACCACAGTGATAGAACCCAGGACTTGATGTGAGGCAGTAGTACTTACCACTGCACCAACATACAGATGCAGCCACTTAAAATTTCTGGCTGGCCCGGAGGCCATTCGCTGGCAGTCGGCTGGAAGGAGAAATTTTAAGCGGCTGCATCTGTACGACCCCCAAATCAATCAATCAATCAATCAATCAATCAATCAATCAATCAATCAATCAATCAATCAATCAATCAATCAAAAAATCAATCAATCAATCAATCAAAAAATCATTAGTGGACACTGTGTAGCAGGCACAGACTGAGCTGTAGTATACAGTAAAGTTTACAGTAAAGTTTAAGTTTAAGGTTGTTCTGCTAAACTGACCTGAAAGAAACCACCTACACCTGACTGCAACAGCATTGGTGTTTTACAATTAAAAATCCAATTGAGTGTAGATTTGAATCTTGATTCTTGGCTTTATCTGATTGTGGAAATCTGCCTGTAAATCAACAACCCAGTTGGAAGCAGCATCTTACACCATCTTAACTGGTTAGATCCAACTAAATGCCTCAAAATCAGTGGGACTACTTTACACAAATACACCTAAACCACTTTTCAGCTCCAAACAAAAATGGAACACTGTCCAAGTCATTCACCTCTCCTGAACCCCACTGAGCATCATTGCACCTACTGAGGACAAGAGTGAGGGAAAAAGCCTGGAAAGAACTGGGACTGACAGATACTCACTAGGAGCCTGGGCAGAAAGCTCACTGTGTTTTCTAAGAAGCTGGAAATAGTGGTATAATTATTAAAAGAGGTAGCATTATTATTCATTAATGTATGTATTAATTCATTGTTGTGATGTAAATAAGAAACTAAAGCTAACCTCCATATGCCTGTTTCCCTCAAACAGCTAGAAATGGTTCCACTTATTTCACATTTTTACAGTGATTTTGCCATTATGTTTTTGGGGTAGAAACAGAAACTGTCGATAATAAAAATATCACAACTATTAATAATGCAAAAAGCGATGTGGGAGGACAGTCTGGAAGTGCTGTTTATCTGCAAGTGGAAAGTATGGAAAAGACCTGCAATTGCTTGTTTTATGTTTTGTATTTTTATTTGTATTTAATTCATGTAGTTTCATGCCATTAACTATTTAGATTAACACTGCACTTTCATTACATATTCGTTCTATATCATTTTTTATGCTTGTCTATTTTTTTTCCATTTTAAGTGTTGGAGGAAAGAACCTCCTCTCAAACCAAAGACATGGGTTGCCAGTAAAAATGCATTGTCCTCGTCTCCAGCCAGACACCCTTTCAGATGTGAAAAGCAGCTTGTCTAAACTCTAAACACTGAGAAGAGAGGAGCCAGCTTTTATACACTTACTGGGAAAAGCACACAGAGACTGCTAGCATTGGGCTGAAGCTAAATTTTCAAAACAAAACTTTGTTTATACTTCAGAGGCACAGGGTCTAGCAGTGGCTAGGCTAACACTTCAAGGCCAAACATCTGTTCTTATTAACTAGGCAGGTGCATGAGTGACGTTAGCAAACAGCTAACAGGGGCTTTCTAGTCTAAACAATCTAAAGGCTAGAGGCAAGTCTGGGCTTGTTGGGATGTGGGAAGGCTCATCGGGGAAGGCTGTCTGTCTATCATGATTGTGAAGTTTAACTGTAACTGCTGAAGAAACTGTGAGTAAAGATTATTTTCTTTTTAATATCAAAATGCTTAAGTCAAGACCTCACGCAACTTTAAAAGTCCTTCCCGCTGTAGGAAGAAAGGTTTAACCCTATCTCCGAAAGCCTGAGGGGGCGGTATTCTGTGAAATAATAAATATGGATCGGAATGCTTCAGAGTAGAAACTGTATAGGAATTTATGGATTATAATAGATATAGTCCTAAAAACCTTAACATAAGGATTGTTTTCATCTATTTTCATTTCTTGCAATTATGTTCTGTTTATCTCTGTAAAACACATTTAATGACCACTGTGTATGAATATGTGATATATAAATAAACTTGCCTCACTCCTGGCCAGTTCCTCTGCCTTAAATGAACTAATAGTGATGTTTTAAGCTTAAATGAACCTACTGTTCTACATTTTTAATACGTTTTACCCATCGTACCTCTTGTTCCACTTGTGCTCAAGCGTCGTATCTCAACATCTGATGCAAATTTGGGACTGATAACCACACAGTTCGTTCATTAAAGTTTGTCTTGATGTATGACTGACAGTGTCAGTTGTGAACTTCTTACAGTTTTACCAGTTAAGACTAAACTTATTGAGTGGTGTTACTGAACTACAGTTGCCTCACTGCAAGGTCATGGGTTTGATCTCCGGGTCGGTCACATGTCTTTCTGTGTGGAGTGTACAAGCTCTCTCCATGTTTGTCTGGGTTTCCACCGGGTTCTCAGGTTCCTCCCACTGTCCAAAGGCTTGTGGTTGGCTTCCAATTCATTCCTTGTGCCAATAGTCAGCTGGGATCAGCTCCAGCTTCCCTGTGATCCCAAATCTATTAATGTTTCTACTACCCAACCCCGCTTTCCTCTGCTAATAGGAATTTTCCACCAGATGTGCACATTTTTGTAATCCCTACATTCTTCACTCAGTATAAATGTGCCCTTGTCCTAACATCACACTGTATCCATGCATAACCCAGCTTGATCATGCTATTCACTAGGCCACCTCGGTCTTTCAGTTCTTATTTCTTAAGAAAAGCAATGAGAAGAACGTGTACTGATTGTCACATAGTGGTTTTCATACTTTTCTGCCTGAAATGCACTTGGAAATAATCCCCAGCAATTTTCCTCTGTTGGTGTGGCACTCTGACTGAGAACGCTGACAGCGGACACATCTTTTGTGACTCTGAGCAGCTTAAAAAGTTAAAACCCAAAAGTGATAAACCATTATCCAAACGGTGGAAGGTGGAAAGGATGAAGGTGCCACCCTCCCTTTTGGCACATTTAGCATGATAGTTAGAATGTTTCCTGAAAAGTTCATATTCCATACTGTCTTGGAGTTTTGAGAGATATACTATGATGATGCAGACATGAAAACATATATTCCTATCCAGTGTGGCCAGCTGTTTCCAAAAGGTAGCTTTAATATGGCTTTGGCACAGTTACAACATCGGTTTCAACATTTTTCTTCCTAAAATAAAACGTTTTAACTAAAATTTTGTTCACACTACAAGTTTAGCCAAGATAATGAGATTGCTGACACTACAGAGATCTCTACAGTGTTTACACTAGTGACTTGTGTTCTTATGATCCTAGGACTGATCTGTGACCTGGGCGTTCACACTACAAGAACGAGAACCAGTTTGGTCCTCAAATCCTCATTTGAATGGAGTTATTCTACATCGAACCATACAGCTCCTGGGTTTATTGAGACCAGCTTAGTTCTGTGGCCATGACACCCACCCTCATCAACACCCACCCTCATCAACAGAGAGAGGTGGAGGTGAGCTCTAGATCAGCTCTACATAACGCAGCTGTAGTCACAGTCTCAGAGAGAGGTGGAGGTGAGCTCTATATCAGCTCTACATAAC
>JBBIGC010140519.1:0-20845 GCA_037576955.1 Lepidarchus adonis | reverse complement strand
CACACACACACACACACACACACACACACACACACACACACACACACACACACACACACACACACACACACAATGACTTCAGGGTAATATGTCATGTGGAATTTGTTATTCTGAACACTAAGCCAAGTGAAGTGATTGTGTAAAAAGTAAATGTCTTCCAAAGTCCATTTGATCCCATTTTTTTCACATCTGCATTGATGGCAAAGTTCTTATGAATGTTATTGTCAAAAATCAAGTGTGAGGACAGAAGCACATCCACACCCATGTATTTCACAAATCAGTGCAAACTTTAGCAGTCACAACATCATCTGGTAAACCTCTGAGTAGGTGAAGTCCTGGGTCTTGTTTTTTATGGAATTCCAGTCTATTCCTCACAGTGATAAGCTAATCTCAAAGGCTTGGCCAATGTTTTACTCTGACCTTAAATTTCTCATCATGTTTAGAACTGAGGAATAGCTGAGTGACAATTAGATTAATTAATCATTTGGTTACTAAACCTCAGCCTTTCTCAGGTAAAACAAAATTTCTGCATATGAGTTATACTAATGTATCATTTAAGGTGCATGTTCATAATTGTTTTGCACAAAGTAATAAGCTATTTGTACTGTTTGCTGCTAAAAAACCAGAATGAATAATGTCTTGCCCAGACCAACAATGAGTCACACTAACAATCATAGTAGGGACATTTACAAAGCATTCCTTCCTTATTTAAATAGCTCCTGGTCGACACTCTTATAAAGGGGCCAGAAAGCGTTCTTTGGAGTAATGCCATAAAGAACTGTTTTGGTTCCCTGAAGAACCTTTCAATGCATGGTTCTTCTTTTTGTGTGTGGACGTTTTTGTTGGAGTCAGGGATTGGGATTCCACTGTAGGGAAAACACAGAGAAGTTTATACCAACCAGTGGTGTAGTTGGGAGGATACACATACACTGTATCACTGCTTTTGCCACTTGGTTGACTTGAAAGGATGAGGTTTTACATTTACTGCACCAACTTACATACTTACATACTTCACAAATATTTGTTAGCTTTATTTAGTAAGAATTTTTTTTTAATAATGAATTTTCATTGGTTCGTTTTCATTTGTTTCTATGAATACCAGTGCTGGATGTTGCCAAGCTTCACCAATGGAATCTGGTTTTAGGTCAAATAGGTTTGGAATAAGACCAATACCTATGGTTGATAACAAAATAGCTACTGTTATTATATGACAAATTTGCTTGTTAGCTTATGTTAAGTTATAAAAGAAAAAAATGAATATACAAAACTTATGCAATAGATTTCATGGCTGTTAGACCAGCCAAGGCATGGAGGAAATCCATATCTTTTCTTAAATAGCAAACAGCCCTTAAACATCATAGTTTGGATAGAAATAGTTGAACTATAAGAATAAATAAAACTTTACAGTGTATCTCGAGAGCTGAGAGCCAAAAGGGCGTAAGTGACATTTTGGTCAAAATTGAGTTATATATATCATCGGAGAGCTCTTTGTGAGCTTTTTCTACTAAAAATAATTACAGAAGTGAAATATAAATACATTTTGAGTTATTAAACAAAAACCAAAGGTCTTAACTGTAAACACACTGAAGCGTTTTGAGTCAGAAAGACTGAAGAGATATATTTTACACAACATGTTTCAACTAAACATATTTAATAAAGAGTGACTCACACTATTAATCATAATAAGTGCATTTACATTTTTATATACTCATACACTCATAAAAATAAAGGCGCTACAAAGCGTGCCATGTAGAACCACGTTTCATTTCTAAAGAACCTTCCACTTGACTGTACTCAATTAAAATGAACAAAAAGTGTCATTCCTCCACAGACTGCATTCTGAGAGTATAATCATGGCTATAATTGGACTTAATCGTTATGAAGGACATTGCTCACTGAAGTGTGTTTAAGTTTGGCTCACAGAAGTGTATTTTGGTGTTTGAGTCATTATTTGTGCCAGTTTCCTCTAAAGGTAGAAGTCATATTCCTACATGCTGTTCCAATTATGCTTCTGTCTGCCCGTGAAGAGCGCAACATCCAAATGATGGAAACTCTAAGGTTTTTTCCCAAGCTGTATGTATTATTTTATGTAGCCCAAGGGCTTTAGCTACAACTGATTGCTGTAGCAGGCCACCAGGTGGATGGTAGCTGTGAACAACAGGGGTTATGATATTGCATAACTGACCTACACAGGGCACTTAAGGAAACAGCATTAAAGGAAGCAGCAGGGTCTCCTGAGTGTAACGACAGGAAGTGCAAATAATAAGCAATGATGTACTGTGTCCTTTAATTGCGTCCAATGTACCAATATGACGTCCAGAAACATCTGCCATCAGATAACAGATTGATAGACAATACGGAATAATGTCCAGAGATTTCAGACAAAAAACGACTGATAGACAATATGCAATGAATAACTTTCGTCAGCCACACACAGACAACCATTACCAGCTCATAACTACTAGAATGCATTTGTCTTTTAATCTTTAAACTGAAAACCCATGGTTGGGTTTGTTCTGTACAGCAAAATGTAAACCAGTTTGAACTGGAGCACTTTGCTGCCCCCTAGTGTTCATAAAATATTACCCTTTCATATTATTACCATATTATTATTAGTACCACATTACAGTTATACTCAGTGACGAAGTTCCAGGATCTGAAGATATTATCTTAAATATCTGGCTTGTTGTTGTGTCATTGTTTGGAATTCATATCCATAATCTAAATGTGAATTGAGCTTATTATGCAAGAGAGGAAAAGATAGGGACACTCAAGCAGCATAATCCAAAAATTGGCCGGAAAAGGTGATGCTTGAGCAAAGACCTGAGAACCAGATGGTGCTTATCTAGTTCCTGCTTAAAAAGTGTACCAAACTAATTTTTAAAGGTTTTATTAGACAGTGAGAAAAATACAGTTATACAGTTATAAGTTAAAAAATTTGTGGAAAGGTGGATGTTGCTGTAGGTGGGATCCCTATAAAGAGAGAGAGAGAGAGAGAGAGCGAGAGAGAGAGAGAGAGAGAGAGAGAGAGAGAGATTGGAGAAGCCTATGAGCCGAGAAAAGAAAGGTCTGGAACTTAGACATCCAATGGGTATTAAAATCTGAGCACATTAACTAATGGTCATCAGTAGTCTTTATGGAATTCAGGATGTGTGATGGGCATAGATGGACATTGATGGACATTGATGGGCATTGATGATGGGCATTGTCACCCATCACAACCAGTTTAAACCATATTTAGTGTTGACGCATGTTAGTGCCACTGGATGACTCAGCAGATGGGCGAGGTGACGCTCTGTTTAAGTGAAGTGTGTTCTTGTCCTTGAAGACTGGGAACATAACATTTAGTTTAAGACCTTGAGGCACAATGGACAGTTTACAGTGAGTCAGCGTTATAATGGGGTCACAGGACCTATTCTGTTTTGTGACCCTAGATTTACAGGTTTGTGACCCTAAAACACCACTGACCATTGTGCATTACTCGCATGACGGTTCCCAACTATGACCAGAGAAAACACTAGTATGTCCAGAGGCTGAGGGGTCATCAGAATCCCTAATCTAAAAAAGAGATATAGCAAGCAGCTACAGAAAGGTTATAAAAGGTGCATAGTAATTGCTGACAAGGCGGCTTCTACTTCTACTTCTGCTGGAACCTGTTTGAGGATCTAAATACTTTTCAAGTGTCTGAATACAACACTTTATAAGAATAAGAATAAGAATAGGAATAGGAATAAGAATAAGAATAAAAAATAAGAATAAGAATAAGAATAAGAATAAGAATAATAAGCTTTATTTATAGAGCACTGTTCATACATCAGGATGCAGCTCAAAGTGCTTTACAATATATATAGTAAATATCATTTGTTATAAAGATTTAAAGAAAATAGGAAAAAACACAAAGTGCAGGAATTTTTTTCTAAACTATTTACTGTTGATGCCTGGTGGATATTAATATTAATTGTGCATTAAAACTAAAGGCTGCTTCTCAACTCTTTTTTCAGTTCATTTCAGGGACCTTCAGTAAAGCAGCGTTTGCTGATCTTAAGGCTGATTTGGGGTGAATTCCACCAGACAGTCTATAACGTGTGCAGATGCTAAACCATTTACAGCTTTATAAACCAGTAGGAGGATTTTAAAATCAATTCTGAATGAGACCGGCAGCCAATGCGAAGAAGATAAAACAGGAGTTACTGTAGATGTTCTCTCTTTTCGTGCATGTCAGGACTCTGGCTGCAGCATTCTGAACAATTTGTGGCCTGTTGATGGTGTTTTTTGGTGGTAAACCAGTGAGCAGAGCATTACAGTCATTTAGTTGTGAAAAAACAAACACATGGAGCAGGCTTTCAGCATCCTGCTGTTTGAGAAAGGTTCTGACTATAGATATATTTCTTACATGGAAGAAAAGTATTTTTAATATTTTATTTATATGGGACTTGAAGCTTAAAGTGGAGTCAAAGAGTACACCCAGATTTCTAATTTCCTCTTTTGATTGAAGAGCTAATTTTCCTAATTCTTTTAAAATATGCCATTTCAGGGGGGCAGGTTCATTTAATTTTAGAAAATTGCTATTCATCCAATTAAAGATACTTGATATACAGTTTGTGAGTTTTCAGTGGACTTGGCTCCATAGATATGTATATTTGTGTATCATCAGCATAGCTATGATAATTTATTCTGTGTTTTCTAATTATTTGACCTAAAGGCAGCATGAATAAGGAAAACAGTATTGGGCCTAATACTGATCCCTGCGGAACACCATATAATATTTTATGTTCACTGGAACAGTGCTCAGCTAGATTAACAAAATACTTTCTCCCTTTCAGGTATGAATCAAACCATTTAAGAACTGTCCCTGATACTAGGCCAACACAACATTCTAGGTGGTTCGAAGAATGTTAAATCTAAAAGGACTAAAACCAAAACTCTGTTTTCATCAGCACTGACTCTGGGATCATTTATAATCTTTATTAAAGCTGTTTCAGTGCTGTGGCCTGCCCTGAACCCTGACTGGGATTTGTCTTGTAGATTATTTTTATTTAGGTATTCATTCATTTGTGTGTAAACTTCTTTTTCTAAAACTTTAAAATGGTTTGAGATTGGTCTGAAATTACTTCAGATTGAGGGATCCAAATGATTTTTCTTTAGTATTGGCTTTATTACAGCTACTTTTAGGGCATCTGGGAAAACACCACTATCTAGTGAGCTGTAGAATATTTCTTTTATGTCTTTCTTGAAACATGCTTAATACAGATTTCCATGCTGGTGAAATATATCTTGCTAAGGTTTATCAAGACTGTGTCATAAACCTGCCCTTGTCCTTCGTTTAGATGAGGGGTATCGAACTCCAGTCCTGGAGGCCAGTGTCCTACACAGTTTGATGATTTACCTGCGCAGACACACCTGGTTCAACTCACCTGTTAATTGCCAGGTCAAGTGAGTGTGTTTGAGGAGGGAAACTACCAAACTTTGCTGGATACTTGGGAGGGAGTTTGACACACCTGGTTTAGATTGAGCAGCGTTGTAAAAACGTTCCATCGTGTCCCACTAGGGAGCAGCACAGTCACACTTTAGAATGAAGAGTGTGTCGTTTAATGACCACTGTGCTATTTCTATTCATTAGTATTTCTGTGTAGACATGTTTTATTCATTCTAAGCAAGTTTGCACAAGCTTTAACTTATTAAACCCTAGGGGATCTGGAGCCACACTTTAGTTCCTCCTTCTGACTGCTACATAACTTACATATTAGTTTTACAATAGTTACTAAATAATTCATAGTATGCACAGAATAATACATCTTAAGATGCATAACTAAACAATAATACATATGGATTGTAAGAAAATACACATTGCTATCCAACAACAAATGTTTGCATAATTTATAATATAATTGTGCTCAGTAGGGGGTTTTTTTTCAGCATAGCTCGATCATTGAAATGTAAACTCTGAGTCATTCTGAGGGGTTGTTGTGAAATGGTTCATTGTAAAGAAACATACTGACAGAATAGTGGTTAAAGGAACCAAGAAGAAACACAAACAACTATTTTTTAATATTCAAAATGATCAGGGAACCTCTCTGAATGTGTATGAATTGTTGGCAATGGGAAAACATTAAAATAATACATGTTTGTACCTCTAAACCATGAATATATTGGTCAAACCTATAAAGCTATACAACAATGTATCAGCCATCAATAGCAGGTGAGAAGGTAATTTAAATAAAAATTAAAAACACGGAAACATTAAGATTATTGTTTTACTTGTAAATTGGAAAAAGAATGAAATTAGGAACTGAATTTTGTGCACAGTATGAATGGAGATGTGTGGCATAATTAAATAAAGTTACATTTAGTTTTTGAATCTATTAAATTTGTATTATGTTATGAAGCACTATACCTTTCAGACAATCTCAAGGACACAATTGGCTCCTACTACATGCTCTCCCCAGTGTGTCTGTGGGTCTGAGTAGAGAAAGGAAGCACAAGGTCAGTGAAAAATGGGTTAAATAATTCCCAGAGTGAATTACAGAGGTGCTGCAGGTTGCACCCAAAGTGCAATATGTGATCGATAATAGTGCACTGGGCCAAATTAGGTTGTGTAGAGTGTGTAGGATTCCACCAGAGTTATTCCCACTCACACACTGCGATTAATGGCACAGCGTTCAAGGACGCATAGAAGGGCAGATGTGTCAGGACAGAAATAATGACTGCAAGAATGACAGAAACCACACCAGATGGTACCATACCAAAAAGACAAATAAAAATCTTGAATGAAATGAGTGATATTAACATACTAATATTCACATTGCCACCAAAGCTGAGACAGAATGGGACACTTGATATTAGGTTATGAGAATTCAATGGACAATCAGGGCCTCAGGTAAAACTGCTCAACTCACTTCGTCCAGTTCCACTCACAATTGTGCCCTCCTGTAAGTTCATTAGCAATTATTATCAAACAATAGCTATGACTGAGCATTGGCCACCACATTTAATCAACTTTATGATGCTTACATTAAAAAAACTCCAGTCAAACTGCACAAACTGCTGGGAGCATTTGAGAGTAAAGAGACTCCAGAGCATTTACAATCACCATTTCCTATTTAATTACTGTTATGTGCATTTATAAAAGGGATTGTGTTTTCATGCTTAAAATCAAGAATCAAGACATTTTCTTCAAGCTCCCTTTGATATGAAGCAATACCCGCAGAAGTAGTAAACTTACCTAATCTAACATTTTCACCACCATGCTTCACGGTTCTGCAGAAAACTGTCTTTGGTCTATGCTACATTTGTACTGTAACTCTAACTACAATTCTTCTGTCCAGAGCTTGCTATTCCAAAACGCTTGGTATTTTATATTGGAGTGAGACGAACAGCATCATTAGCCTGTGTTGTTACTTAACTTGCTAGACGTGCAGCTTCTGTTTTGTTCATGTATAACCAAGTAGAATCTAAGCAACTGGACTCGATATGCTTGAGGTTAATGGATTAATGGATAATAATGGAGAGCCTTTCGAGAATCCCAGTATCTGTGTAGCGGTGAGTCTGCTTTTCATCTTCCGTGAGCTACTTCAACCACAAACCACAGACCTAAACTGTTACAAGGTTTATTGGCAAACTGTAGTCTTGCTCTAATGTTCTTCTTTCTGGCTCATATCCCATCCAAGTCAAATTTGTCCACTCTCTTTCTGATTGCAAACCTATGCACTTTCACACCCACAGATGAAAGAGTTACTGTAAATGCTGTGATGAAATGTTGAGCTTATTGCCTTTAATTAGACATGAGCGATTTAAAACTTCTCATCATGACATCACACACTTCAGTAGCAAAATATATTTTTTAAAATGAATTTTTACATCATGTCTGCCACTATTATTGGCATCAAAGCTGTTGATATTTAATACAACCCCGGTTTGCCAACAAGGCACCACTTTATTTTCTTCTATAACATTTCACAAGGTTGGAGAATGCAGACTGGGATTTGTGACCATTCCTCTTTGCCTAATCATCCAGAGTCCGGGGTCCTCTCTTATGCACTCTCCTCTTCAGCTCACCCCACAGGTTTTCAATGGTTTTCAATGGGGTTGAGGTCTGGGGACTGAGGTGGTCATGGGAGAAGCTTGATTTTGTGTCTGCTGAGCCACTTTCGTGTATATTTGGCCATATATTTAGCCTTCTGGCAGAGGCCACCAAATTCTGATTAAAAGTGTCCTGGTATTTCTAGAAGTTTATGATGCCATGCACCCTGACAAGATTCCCATTACCTTTGGACGAGAAACAGCCCTCCATTATACTTAACAGTGGGTATGAGGTGCTTTTCAGCTTACTCATCCTTGGATTTATGCCTGACACACTTACAGTAGAATGTTTGCTGCCAAAAAGTTTAATTTTAGCCTTTTATGACCGCATGGTCTCAAGTCTCAGTACCGCAAGCTCCAGACGTTTACATTTGTGATTGTAGGTGAGAAAAGACTTCCTTTCTTTGCATATCTCCCAAACAGCTTGTTGGCTTGGAGATGGCATCTTATGGTTGTCATGGAGACTCAGTAAAACCCAAGATACCACTCTTTGGTACAGTTCTCTAACAGTGAGCTTTGGAGAATGTTTTACTTCTCTTACCATCCTCCTCACTGTGCGTGGTGGCGTGATAAACTTGGGTCCTCACCCAGCTTTGTCTGCAACTGTTCCAGTTGTTTTAAACTTCTTTATTATTATTTATTATTATTTACTGTAGATACAGGCAGGTTTAGACTATTTTCTTGTCGCCATTACCTGAATTATTAACTTGATTGGCCTTACTCTTGCCTTTCCCATGTATGAAGAGTGGCTAAAAGAAATAATGTCACATCATATTTATACCCCAAAGAAACAGGAAGTCATTAATTACTAATTAAAAATGTATATTTACTCTGATACATTTTAAAAACTAAAAATTACAAAAATGTTTCAATTACATTTATTTTATAGGAATTGTTAGGGCCAACAAATGTCACACAGGATTTATAATTATGATTTAATAATTATTTCTTAGTGATAGATTGTTTTATTCACTTAAATGTTAAATGTAATTTTTTTCTATAATTTTAAATTAATCATTATTATTTTCAAAAATATTTATTTTAAAGCATTTAACACATCATAACCAGGGGTGCCAATAATTGTGGAGGGTGCTGTAGATGTTCTCATGCTACATATAGCCCTCAGCCACCTTTTATTACTCCCACTTCTCCAGAGAATGCTGATTGGTTCTTGCATGGTTCTTATTAGCATAAGATGAAAAGTCACCATTTGAATGTCTTCTGCCAATTATTGAACCTGATTAAAAGTGATGCAAAATTTGTAGTAGAAATTAAAAATTGCTTGAGGCTTCCCCAGCAAAGAACCACATGAATTTTCATTTCATTTTTCATGCATAAAGCATTTTTCAATCCTTATCACATATCAATGAGCCAATCACAGCTGTGCTCATAAACTTCTTCTTTTTTCAACTCTTTTGCTGCTGGTGGCAGTTTTTTGCTGAAGAGTTTCTAGTTTGAGTCTAAATGTAGTCTTGACCATAGTTTTTAGTCCAGGTTTTTAACAGCAGCTATATGAGCTGACACTGCTGACTACTAAGCTATGGGCTATGCTCCGGGGGAAAAAAGCAGTACACACAAGCTCTGTTTTGATTGGTCGCCATTTAGATGCAATGTTTCTGATAAGTGAAAATATTGGACTTGTAATACTTGGAAATGTATTGTGATTGTCAAAAGAGTCCAAATGTCCAAAAACGTACAGTACATTTTTCATGTTTTTAATGTAAGATGAGTAATTTTTAACCATTTTCACTGTATTGTGAGATTTTGAGCAACAACCTCCTTCCCTCAAGCAGAGCTTTGAAGATGGATCATGGCTGGGTCTTCCAACATGACAATGACCAGAAGCACACCACCAGGAGAACCAAGGAGTGGCTCCATAAGAAGCATATCAAGGTTCTGGAGTCGCCTAGCCAGTCTCCAGACCTAAATCCAATAGAAAATCTTTGGAGGGAGCTGAGACTCCATGTTGCTCAGCGACAGCCTTGACACCTGACAGATCTAGAGGAGATCTGTGTAGAGGAGTGGAGCCAAAATCCCTGTTGCAGTGAGTGCAAACCTGGTCAAGAACCACAGGAAACGTTTGACCTCTGTAATTGCAAACAAAGGCTTCTATACGAAATATTAACACTGATTTTCTCAGAAGTGAAGTGAAAGTGATTATTGGTCATTGTGAACACACCACAGCAGACAGTGTACCACAACAAAATGTGTCCTCTGGATTTTACCCATCACACATGCACATGCACATGTGGGCAACTATGAACAGCACCCAGGGAGCAGGGAAGGGGGACGGTAACTTGCTCAAGGTTACCTCAGTGGTGCCCAGACTGGGACTTGAACCTGTGACTTTCAGATCTCAGGGGCAAAGTCCTAACCACTAGGCCACCACTGCCCCAAGACCCCAAGGTGTTCAAATACTTATGTACAGCAGTGCAATACAAATACATTGTTTACAAATCATACAGTGTGATTTCCTGAATTTTTCTCTCACAGTGAGAATGCTCCTACAATGTGAATTTCAGAGGAAAAACTTGCAAAACCACAGGGTGTTCAAATACTTATGTTCCCTCACTAATATAAAAACATAAAAATGAGAAACAGAAACACAAGGGCCTGAAATTAGTTTAAAATGTTCTTTTGTTGGTTTCCACCCAAAAAGCTCTTTTTTTTTCTAACACCATCAATGTAGATTTTTTAGGGACAATCTGTAAAGCAACCGGTAATCCCGCCTGTTTGTTGTCTGTTTTGTTTGTTCTTCCCAAACTTGCAGTCACACACTTCTTCAGAATCAAACTGAATAGCCCACAGTGTAAAATGTGAGTGTAATTAAGTTTTAGGACTTTGTTTTCTGTCCTGGATGAGAAAGTAGAAAATAACTATCAGGTACTAACAGAAATACAAAGTACAACCAGTTTCTGAACCAATCAGATTGTGCTAGAAAAACCTACTGTTGGATAAAAACAAATACTGATCACCAGTCTAGAGTTAAAGCAGCAGCAATGATGAGCTGGCCTTCAGCACTCAGCAAAATCAGGCATGTTTTAATTATATAGAACTGAAAATGTTATTAAGTGGACAAAATCAGTTCTTACAGCAGAAGGTGATGGAGAAGCAATCTGCACCCACATTCATTCCACTTTTAAAAAGAGTAGGCTTTTTATTTTCTTTCAGGTGCCGTCTTATGATTATGGTCACCGTTTTTATACATGCACCTGTTTGGAAACATTTATAGATTCACTAGAGTATGAACACATTTAGATATTATTGCATCTGCTAACTAAATTCAGGGAAATCTGATAAAAACTGAAAAACTGAGTTTGATATCAAGTATTTCTGTATTTAATAAATCTGGTGACCCATGCTGGAAAGAGAAATAGTACAATGAAGGGCCAGAGTGTCACACAGAGAACAAGCAATGTTCATAGAACTGAGAGTCTGGTAGAGAACAAATGAAATGAATTAGCAAAATGGTCCAAGGAACAACTCTGAGGAAGAAGAGAGGCAGCAAGCCAGGTTAGCTCTAAAGGTCAGACCCAGAGTGCTAAGATATACACTGGACACCTTATATCGCAATAGTTTGAGAAAAAAGTGAAATTTGATCCATTACCTAAATCATTGATGCCTTGGATTTAGTGTCATATGTTGCAACATTAACACAAACACACTTGAACAGGATTTTTGTGAAAGGACAGTCGACTCCTGAATAAACAATGATGTTTTTGTTGGATTTATCTGTCTAACAGCTACACACACCAATGGCACTGCGACCTGGATATTAGACTTGTTTGGAGCACTGCAGGACTAGAGCTGAGGGAAGTTGGGGGAAATGATGGCTGCACCCTGAAGTACATACTGTAACAGAGCTGTGGAGGAGGTTCATCGGCTGTTGGTGGCAGTGCATTATGGGAGCAGGAGATGTTAAAGTTATCCACAATATTTCATGCGTGTGTTATGGTTAAATGACAACTTGTTGTGGGTGTATGTGTGGATTGGTGGTGGATTACTACATGACCCTGGATGTGTTTATTATAGCAAGCGATAACTCAGCGAGCCTAGACATCCACCACCAATCCACCCCAAGTTTTGTGGTGCTTTGTGTGAGAGCGCACCAGTTTTTGAAGTTCTTTCCAGAGCTTGCAAATGGACCGGAAGCAGCAACAGCTGTATGCAAGCACCGAAACCCTGTGTGAGTCTCCTTAATCCCCTTAGCAGGTTTTCCAAAATTGAAAAAATGCTACAATACTATCACACTAAATAGTGTGTGAGAAATGGTACACAGCTATTAGAAAATGTGTGTATTTTGTGATGCAGTTTGGTTTGCCTCTCTGAAGTGGCAAAATGACACATTCCAGGTCTTCGTGAAACCGACATAAGCACATTTTAAAGCTTTCTTTAAATTTTTTAACTCAAGTAATTTTTTTCATTGATCAGCCATGAATAACTTCCCACCACCTTTAGGTTTTTACTTTTCATTCTATCATGTCAGGTGTAAATTTTGCATTGCCTTGCATAAATGATTTTCCCATTTAAATCAGGGAGTCTGGACAGAGTGAGCTTTTAAAGACATTTTTTAGTTTTAATTGCAAAAGATGATTTTTTTTTAATATCAATTGCCCCAGAGCCCTTCAAAATTTGGCATCTGAGGTTTTCAGGAATTTCCAAGTGACAATCAAGGGTATTTCGCTCCCTGGATGGCCAGATTTTTGGCTGATTGGGATTTATATTATATACTATATTATATTTTCCCCTGCAGAGACGTTTGCTTCTCGCTGCAATATGTTGGCTCTGTCTTCAAAGGATCCTAGAAATTCCAATGGCCTACAGGTTCTGCTCAATTCTTCACATTGCCTTTTAACAGTTTCACTATCCTCTGGACAGTACTAGTCATTGAAGCATCTTTGGGGTTTTTTTGTGTAAGTCAGGGGTTTCCACCGTTGGTGTCCTGTACAGTTTGGTAGTTCCCCTCTTTAAACACACTCACTAAACTGGGCAACTAAATTAGGTTAGAGCTGAACCAGGTGTACTTGATAATGGAAATCACCAAACTGTGCTGAAAACTGACCCTCCAGAACCAGAGCTGGACCCCTTAATATAAGTGGTCATCAAATTCATGCCTGAACAGGAACATCACCTATATGTCCATAGCTGAGGTTGCATCTGTCCAAATACCATACTACCCAACAATAATTTCTCCTATGATTTTCTAATAGCTCCTCACCATTTTACTTGCCTTCCTGGCGCCGTCTGAGCTCAGAGTTGTGCCAGTGACCCTGATGCAGATGATGAGTCAGCCACACATTATGGTACGGCAGTTTGAGTGGTTTGACAAGTCTGACAACTACAGTACATGCTGATCCTGGAGTGTTCTTGCATGAACTTCAAGAGCTATGTTAATAATTATGTGCCAGTTAAATTGAAGTGGTCACCTCAGAGGTCAAGTTTTTTACTTCGACTGTTGGGACTGGATCAGAAAATCCAGATATGACAATTTTGCAGATAAAAATGGAGTCTAGGGCTCTCAGAGTAGTGGAACATTATGCAGTGTCATTGCTGCAAACCTCTACTGCTTGTTTATTTGTGAGTGCCAATAGTGTCTCTCTCCAGTCATTCTGCACAGAATGCTATAATCTGATTTGCTGTTGCCTGCAGTACAATCATCTAGGAGACTGAAACTGCCCCAGATCGAGCAGCATGATTGGTTCCACTGCATGTGAGGATCAGGTTAAGCAGGGAGGAGAGGAAATGAATTCTAAGAGGAAAATCAGTAAATCTGATTAGTGCATGGCATGTATACACATTTCCGACGCTTGCCAAGGAACATAATTGTCAGCAGGCATGGCTGGTGTTTCTGATCTTTAAAAGGATCATATGTATTAGTTTGCTCCGCCCATTTCACTTCTGACTGTTTCTCAAACCTCAGACAATATCACGTAGGCTTCACTCAGCATCTGACACTGAGAGAGGGCAGTTCCAGCTTTACTGCCATAACAAATACAGCCTGTGTGATTTTACCCATCACATCCATTATATCACTGTATTATAGACTGTAACAACACTTTATACTTACTTATTGTAGTTTTTCAGATTGTTAAACTAAAGGGCAAAACATACCACTTAGAAATGTTCAGTTCCAATCTGAGAAACTTGCTGCTCCTCAGTGTCAGTTTCTTCCTCCAGTTCAGACTCAAACATATGTTTTCTGCTTAAACCTCCAGCTCTGTAGACAGTGCTGCATAGCAAACAAACCATTTAGAGTAGAGTTAATAAAATAGTCATGAGCTCTCCCAATAAGGATAATAATTTTATCCTTTAGAGTTAATAAAACAGTCTGTTTCTTTCTGCCCAGATTATATTGTTGTAAATGTGCCAGCAAAACTGTTTCTCTACCCAATCAAAATCACAAAAAAGGAATAAATACATTATATGGCACCTTTAATACATATTCACTACTAGCTAACTTGAGAGTGAATTGAATTATTTAATTGCATTACACTAGTTTTTCTTGTCACCCCACATATCAATACCAACCTGAAACTCTAGATGACAGGGATCCCTACACTGGGTTATGCATGATGAAAATACAGTGGTGTGAAAAGTGTTTGCCCCCTTTCTGATTTCTTAATTTATTTTCCATGTTTGTCACACTTAAATGGCTCACATCATCAAATTTAAATATTAGTCAAAGATAACACAAGTAAACAAAAAATGCCCTTTTTAAATGAAGGATTTTATTATTAAGGGAGAAAAAATCCAAACCTTCATGGCCCTGTGTGACAAAATGATTGCCCGCTAAACCTAATAACTGGTTGGACCCTGAGCTGCAATCAAGCGTTTGCGATGATATGTAATGAGTCTTTTACAGCTGTGGAGAAATTTTGGCCCAAACTCATCTTTGAAGAATTGTTGTAGTTCAGCCACAGTGGAGGGTTTTCAAGCTTGAACCACCTTTTTAAAGTCATGCCACAGCATCTAAATAGGATTCAGGTCAAGACTTTGACTAGGCCACAAGTCTTCATATTGTTTTTCTTCAGCCAATCAGAAATGGACTTGCTGATGTGTGTTGAATCATTGTACTGCTGCAGAACCAAAGTTCATTTCAGCTTGAGGTCATGAACACATGGGCAGACATTCTCACAGCATATCTTTCAGGTCCTGAAGCAGCAAAACAGCCCCAGACCATCACACTACCACCACCATATTTTACTGTTGGTATCATGTTCTTTTTCTAAAATGCTGTGTTACTTCTATGCCAGATGCAATACACACACCTTCCAAAAGTTTAACTTTTGTTTCGTCAGTCTACAGAAAACTTTCCCAAAAGTTAAGTCTAGGGAATTAATAATCAAGATGTTTTTTGGCAAAATTTAGAGCCTTAATGTTCTTTTTGCTCAGCAGTGGTTTTCATCTTGGCACTCTGCCATGCAGGCCATTTTTGCCCATTCTCTTACTTATTGTAAAGTCATGAAGATTTTTGGATGTTGTTGTGGGGTCTTTTGTGATCTCTTGGATGAGTCGTCACTGTGCTCTTGGGATCATTTTGGTCAGCTGGTCACTCCTGGGAAGGTTCACCACTGTTCCATGTTTTTTAAATGGCTTTATAAACTTTTCCAGATTAATAGATCTCAGTTACTTTCTTTATCATTTGTTCCTGAATTTCTTTGGATCTCGGCATGATGTCTAGCTTTTGAGGATCTTTTGGTCACTTCACTTTGTCAATCAGGTCTTATTTAAATGCTTTCTTGACTGAGAACAGGTGTGGCAGTAATCAGGCCTGGGTGTGGCTAAATATATTGAACTCAGGTGTGATTAAACATTGTTATGTTTTAACAGGAGGGGCACTTCTTCACACAGGGCCATGTAGGTTTGGATTTTTTCTCCTTTAACAATAAAATCCTTCACTTAAAAAACACATTTTGTCTTTGCCTAGTATTGAAATTTGTTTGATGATCTGAAACATTTAAGTGTGGCAAACACTGAAAAAAAAAAGACATCAGGAAGGAGGCAAACACTTTTTCACACCACTGTATGTTAGACTTATGTTTACAGTTTAGGGTCTGTTGCCTACTTTGCCGTCCACAGAACTTTTGGGAAAACTTTGTCCATTGCAGACCTAAAATCACCCCGTGCTGTTGAAATCACCTGCAAGGCAAATTTTGAGTTGAATATGAAGTGACATTTTTGATGGGGGAAGTGGGGGGCATGACTGGAACCAGAATTTTAAAAAATAATTAAGGGGGGTCTTGGTATTTAGGTCACATTAGTGTCGTTGTATGGGGTTGAGGACTGTTCAGCCTTGTCAATGTTACGCCTATAAAGACATTAGCTATAAAGACATACATAGAACGAGACTTTTTCTGGTTTGTTTGGCTTGGACTCTACACTCTGTAAACTCTGTCTTGACTTGGATTCAAACCTCTTGACTTGGACTCAATTATTCTTGTTTATAGGATGCGACAAAGATGATCTTGACTACAGATCTATTCATGAGAGGTCACCGGGAATCTGTAATATCCATCAAAATGAAAAGCAGCAGAGTCAGACACAATAGACACAAATTAAATGTCTAGTTCTTTTTGTCATTTACATACCCTGATGTGTTTTTTGACACAGATTATGACACAACTGCATGGGGCAGAGAAATGGGGGACTTACACAGCAGTAAGAATGAGTCTGGAAACATTTGTTTAAAGAAACACCAAGGTCAATGAGGAATTATTTTCCAAGCAAGCATATCTATATCAGTCTCCATCAAGGGCAGTAGATCCAAACCCTTTCATCTACCAACATTGATAAATGCTAGAAAAAAGAAAGGGGATGTGTGTAAAACAACCCTGAAAAACCCTGCAGTGGGAAAAGAACGAATAACAGAAATATCAAGACGTCCTTTCTCCTTTCCTTAAAGGAATACACTCTAACATTTTGTCTGGCACAAATTAAACCTAGTCTTGCAGTAAATAACACGGCCAGTGGGGAGTCTCCACTACCAATCTGTTTCAGTCAAGAGCAGACATAAGCTTGGAAAAGCAGCTCTGCGAATGCTGTTTTCATTAGTTCAAACTGGTTTGCAATCAAGAATCGCCTTTTTATAGATCCTCCACTAATGATCTCCATACAATCAAGAGAACTTTAGCTATTCCACAAATTGGGCATCCTATATTAATCTGCATGAAGGGAATTAGGAGTGATATGTCTTCAAGCATATCAATACAGAGTGAATCTGCCTCAAGGTCAATCACTACAGTATCAAGTATCAAACTTTATGTTAACATTATGTTTTTTTTCACATAAAATAACTATAGATATACAGTATATAGGTTTCAGTACAGCTGTAGTGAGCGCCTGGCACAAAAACTACAGTTCATATTATTAATACATAGAATGGACTAATTATACATTTTCTATAATTATTAATGCAATAATTTGCATCATTTTAGAGTCAATATAATATTTCATTGCCTCTATTTTTTGTTTTAGTGTTTTCTTAATTGATTTTATTTTGCCTTTTATATGTGTGTACAGCAGTTTGGTCAACTGTGTTATTTTGAAAGTGCTATATAAATACAATTGAATTGAATTGAACTGAATTGAACTGAATTGAATTATTACTTATTTAACCAATGTAGAATGCTGAAATTAATTACAGTGTTCATTGTAGCATTTGTCTACATTAATCTAAAAAACTTTCACATGCATAATCAATGTACTTGTTACACAGAACAGCAGCATCCCATGGGTCTTCACAGTGTAATCCTTTAAGTAATAGTGGTGGACATTAGTGGAATAGGTTCACAGACTCATTTCTCGCCTCGATCAGAAGCAGCGGTAACAACAGGCTGATAAGATGGCACCCTTCCCAGGGGGGCTGTCATAAGCTGTGATTGGATAGAGACTAGAATGGATTGCCCCTCTCCCAGCACCTGGGTTCAGTCTGCGTTTTTGGCGCTCATATGACAGAGCAGTAGTTGACGAATGTCCCTCTGGGCCAGCATGGAAGTGGACACTGGAGAAAGAGCGAGTAGAAAGTGACTGTTATCAAAAAGGTAAAGTGTGAAAGGTTTGCTTAGATGAGTCTATACGTTCCATGTATACAATGAGGAACGCCTGAATTAGGAACAAGTATTTTATAAAACGCTACTGTATATAATCATCAATTATTTTATATGCACTTTTATATTGAACCAAAAGAAATATTTCTGGTCCTGTTATATATATAAAAATCAGTAACAGTTGTTATTTCAGACTGGTCACTATTTTTACATTTAAATGTTATGATTTAATTTGGTAACATCATGGGGTACATGGTGTACAGGTCAAATGAAAGGTCATTTATAGTCAGGTCTTCCATTATTATAATTTCATCATAGTTTATTTACTGCAGGGTTTAATTTGGTTAAATGTAGACTGAACATGTACCACACTGGGTGCAGAGCAGATTAGCTGGCTTATTGGGCTTGAGAGTCATTATAAATAACATGGTTAAAATTGCTGCATTTGGAAAGTGTTTACAATATTCTCTCTGTTTATGGAGATTATCATGCGAAAATTACATTCATCATGGCATAATTACAACATTTAATTACAAAAGGACCTTTGTAGGCGTCACACTCCTTTGACACTGACATAAACTATATTAGAAAAGACTAATCCAACATGCAGTGTTTATTAACAGCCATTTATAGATGTTTTATTTGACAGCTGTGACCCAATTATGTATTATGTATTATGAATTTTGTAAAGATAACAGGAATGGTTGAGTTAAAAATTCATTTTGACCTTAAAAAAGGTGTCATGTTATATATACTGCTCAAAAATTAAAGGAGCACTTATTAACCAAAGTATAGCATTGAGGCTGTTTCAGCTGCTTTAGTGTTAATATAATTAATTGCACTAGTTGCAATTTGCATTTAGCTGTAGTCAGTGTCACGACTAGCATGAGGTGATACCTGGATCATATACCTGATCATGAGATCAGAAGGTCGCAGGTTCAAGTCCCAGCCTGGGCACCACTGAGGAACCCTTGAGCAAGGTACCGTCTTCACTGCTCCCCGGGCACTGCTGTCACATATCAATATGTCAGTCCCAGTACCCAGTCACATATCCATATGTGTTCCTTTCATATATAAATATGCTCTGACTAGCTCTGACATGTTGGAATTAATGCTTGATTGTTCCTGTACCTGGAATTCGCTTTGGACAAAAGTGTCAGCCAAATAAATAAATGTAAATGTAAATGCATCATCCCAAAAACTTCTTGGCCTAAGCCCATCCCTATGTACCAGGGTACTGGCCTCTTTTTAACAAACAGGCCCCGATACATTAGAATTCATGTTACCCCAGGAGTGTGTCCTGAGCCTCCTACTGTTCACACTGCTGACCTATGATAGCTCAGACAAGTCCTATCAATCATATTGTGAAAGAACTGGAGGTCTAGTGCAAGGAAAAAAATCTCCATCAATGTAAAAAAAACAACAACAATGGGGATTATTGTGGACTTTAGGAAGAAAAGCACCATCCCACACCTCTTTGAATATCTGGAAGTACACCAAAAACCTCATATGGAGCACCAACACAACACACCAACACAGTGTTATGAAGAAGACCCACTAGCGTCTCTACTTCTTGAGGCAGCCAAAGTGTGCTGGTACAAGACCCAACAGACCCCACTCATGGCCTGTTTGCCCTCCTTCCTTCAGGTAGGAGGCTATGCAGCATCAGGGCCAGAACCTGCAGACTGGAAAACAGCTTTTTCCCTGAGGCTGTGAGACTGACAAACTCTGCACCCCAGAATATAGTTAAGAATCACTGCTCACCACTCTGTATAAATGTCATGGTTACTGAAATTGTCAACTATGCACATCTGTATATTCCTAGCCATGGTATGACACCAATGTTTTTGCATCATGCAGTAATTGTCAGGGCACTGTGGCAATAATTGAATACTGCTGCACTTTATCACTCTATTTCTGTGAATTTGCACTCATGCTCTGCTACGTCTCATAACCAGTGTTACTCATTACTCATTCCATTGATTGTCTTCATTGTATAACATTGACTCTTACATCTTACTTACTGTCACTCATTTCAATGGCTGTTGCACCTTTTACCAAATTACTTTTTACCTCACTTTATTTACTTACTTCTTATTTTATCTATTAACTTTTAATTTATCCCTTTTCTATTCTTTGTACACCCATGCATTGAAACCTGAGTACCTAATTGCATCCTTTCATGTTTACATGTCTTGGAATACAAATGCTTTATCCATTATCATCAGTTTAATATAATTCATGATTTTTGTATTGTTTTCATATTTTACTCATCAGTGTTCCTTCAGAACAATAACAAGCAATACATTATGCAACCACTGAGAATCTCTATGGTGTCTACCAATCCTAAGAGGGTTCCCCAAGTCTGGTGCTAGATGGACAATGTCCAGCATAGGCTATTTCTGTTCTCAAATTCACTCCCTAAACCAAGGAATTTACAGGATAGTTGAAGCAGGTGTGCTTGAACAGGGAACAGGAAAATAAAAGAAATCAGTACTCCAGTACTTGAGGTGGGGAATCTTCCAATCCTGACCTCTAGTCTTGCCTATGAGCTATAGGCTAATACACGCCGGCAAGGTAGCATTAGCATAACTTATCATCAAACAAAACGTTTCTATCAGGGCTCTCAAGTCTCACGCATTGAGCGTGAGACACACGCATTTCAACAAGTTCACACGCCACACATGGCATTTCTCACGCTTTCCGGTAGTGGTTTAGCG
>JBBIGC010140510.1:0-20846 GCA_037576955.1 Lepidarchus adonis | reverse complement strand
ACGGACGGACGGACGGACGGACGGACAGACAGATAGATAGATAGATAGATAGATAGATAGATAGATAGATAGATAGAACAGTCTGTGACACCAGTGATCATTCATAGCTGTGATACTGAAATGCTCTTCTCAGATTTCTCGGCTGATGAGATTCAGTTCACACCTTAATGTCACATGACGCACGGGGGATTTTCCTCTCTATGGTCTCTATGTCCATGCATCTGCTCATTTATTTGTATCCCCATGGGAACAAAATATATCCCCACTACATAGTGAATAATGCATTAATGCAACTTCCCCAACAGCCAGATCAACAGCTCAAATAAAAACCCTCCAGAGTATGACTTAGTAAAGCAGTGCACCGCAGCAACAGTCTATAAAATCCAACCCACACAAAAGAAGTCTGAACAGTCCCCATGTAATCACAGGAGAGCTTGTACACGCCACACAGAAAGTCACCTGGGAATCGAACCCAGGACCTTCTAACTGTGCGGTAACAGGACGAACCACTGCACCACCATGACACCATGTTCAGTGCTATCAAATTTATCTCACAATACAATTATCTCACAATTATCTAGAAAATATTTATATGAATTAAATGTTATTGCAGTTCAGTAGTATACGCTAAGAAAATATAGTTCTTCAGGGGTTGTTTTCTGACCAGGTGTTCTGGTTGTCGCTCAGCAACGCGCTAGGCCTCTTTGCTTTTCTTCACCAAAACTTTCCCCCTTTTCCTGGTCTTTAAATTAGACCGGTGCCAAGCACTCAATCATCCCATATTTGCAGAAAATATTAACATTAATATTGAAACCGTCCATCTTTGCTAACTGTGCTGATGGCAGAGTGATATAAAACCATGAATCTGAAGCACAAAACCTATTACCAGTGGGCGTTATTCATCTGCAGAGACATTATAAGGAAATGATGCCACACTTTCGGGACACCTTTCCATTTAAATTCAGTGATTTTCAACTTGCCATCTTTGCCCAGTCTCTTTCTCTTGGTGGAGTCATGAACACTGACCTTAACTGAGGCAAGTGAGGCCTGAAGACCTTTGGATGTTGTTGTGGGTCTTGTGTGACTCTTGGATGAGTTCTCGCTGTGCTCTTGGACTAATTTTGCTTGGTCGGCCACTCCTGGGAAGGTTCACAACTGTTCATGTTTTTGTGGATAATGGTTCTCACTGTGTTTCGCCGGTTCCTTTTCCAGACTGATAGATCTCAATTACTTACTTTCTCATTTGTTCCTAAGATTCTTTGGATCTTGGCATGATGTCTAGCTTTTGAGGATCTTTTGGTCGACTTCACTTTGTCAGTCAGGTCTTATTTAAGTGATTAAGTATTTTGTGTTTATTGTGTTGTCTTTTACTAATATTTAAATTTGTTTGATGATCTGAAACACTTAAGTATGACAAACATAAAAAATGAAATCAGGAATGGGGCACACCGCTGTAGCTAGGGGTGATGGTCGAGCTTAGCGGAGATTACTGAATATTACTAGGTATCGCAGTCTTACATCTCAGCTGTTTTTAACATAATGAGTACATTTAGTATAAAACATATATCATATAACATGTCTCCACCCTTTACTCATATCCATTTCCCTTCAGAATGATTTTTTGGTGTAAATTGAAACAGATTTTTTAAAAATTGTGACTAAAATTGTATAGAAAATCAAGAGATTAACCGTGTTTACATTCTTTGTGTGTCTGACTGTCCTAACGTACTGTATATAATTCTAGAAGAAATACTGAACATGGCCTAACAGGTTTTACAGCATATTGACCCACTGTGAAAAAGTTTTAGAAACCCCTCAACCCCTGGTTCTAATTTCCCCTGCAGATACACCAATAGCATTTAATTAAATTAAATTAAGTTAAATTCAGTTTTATTTCTATAGTGCTTTGTGAAACTATCACAAATCTATCTAAATCTTTGTGATAACTATCATTATCACAAAGCTCCCTTACAACGTCCAGGCCTGAGCAGCCAGTGAGTGAACCAAACACAACGGAGGCAGGAAAACTCCCGGAAATGGAGAAGAAACCTTGGGAGGAACCAAGACTCAGTAGTGGAACCCATTCTCTGGTCAACAACAGATGGTAATAAAGTGTTTTCAGAACAATTTTGTAGTCTCCAGTTCCACCCACAAACTCCCAAGACGCCACCAACACAGGGAAGTGAAACTAGCTTAGCATGGACTTCCTCAAGGTCACGTGAAGGCAGACACCGCATCTTTTCCAACTGTCACTAACCAACGACTTGAAGTGGAATCCCAAATACCAGTTCTGTTTTGAGGGGGACACAATGGCTAGTGTGGTTGGAGGAGAGGAGGAGCCAAACTACAGCTCTGACCTTAGTGAACTGTGTGTTTTGACCCTGTTCTATCCGAGTCATCATTTACAGGAGCCCTTGAATGTACCAAGACCTGGAACACTCCACAAGACCTGCTGTTCCACTCCAGCCATCACAATAAGGCCCTTTCAAAGTGGCTCAGATCCTTCCGCACCAGCACATCAGCTTCAATTTTGGCTGTTCACTTGCTGCCTGATATATCCCATAGTCAGGTTGAGTTGGGCAATATGATGATATTTATCACTATTGGATAAAGTGTCGCTAAAACATGATTTCCTTTGAAAAGCACGGTCGGGTTGTATTTCAGAGAGCAAGTGAATTTAAGTACAGTGGTGTATTCATGCTTTTATATAAAGTATATATGCGGCTCATTTTCTTCTTAACAGATGGTGGAAAAACCATTCGTGACATATCTGGAACATTTCTCAAAGTATCGTAATACAATCTTGTCGCCATGACGCCCTAGAGTCAAGGTAATTCACCCGTCAATGGTGTTAATTCTATGGCTGAACGGTGTAATATCCTAAATGGGATGGGAATGCAAATGCACAACGGACAATGTGTTACTCACCCTTTCCTCACAAGGAGGTAACACTGCGGCTGAGGAAACACAGGCTGTCTGGATATCCACTCCCAACGGATTTTGCTGGTGTGGAATTTCTTGCGGCAGGATAAAGTAGGTGTCTCTGGGGGAACTGACGAAGATAAAGATGTCAGTGCATTTATATCTCACAACTGAGAGAAGCAATCTCTTGCAGTGGTACAAAGGATCATGGGAGTGACCCTTTCTCACCAAGAGGCGACCAATCAGATTGTTGAAAAGTGTAACATCATTGACTGGACAGTGGTTAGGAACCTGCAATCAGAGGGTAATCGGTTCAAGACCCAGCCCAGGCACCACCGAGGAGGCCTGGAAGTGACTTTGTACCTTGGTCAAGGGTAACTCAGCTGTGCCTGGGCCAGGACTTGAACCTACAACCTTCTAAGCTCAAGGGCAAGGTCCTAACCACTAGGCCACAGTGGGCAAGATACCATCCCACTACACCGCTGCCCACTGCTCTACATGTGCAGCAAAACAATGTTCCTTACCTCCCACAATGATTCTAACAGATGAAATGAGTTGGTCTTCTCTGTAGCAGCTGTAGTTCCCTGAATCAGCCAGTTGAAGGGACGGAAGTCTTAAAGCCCATCCTCTCTTTATGCTCCGCACTCTCTGGCCATTCCAAGTCCAGCGTGTCTCCCTTTTAAGGCCCCTGGTCACCCGTAGACCCTCCTCCTTCTCTTCATAGTCCTCATAGTCATCATACTCCATGGTCATACCTAGTAGTGAGATAGTTCAGAGTTTTAGTAATGAGTTTGATCTCCAGCGATGCCATAGCCATCCAGTGGCCAGGACTCTAAGAGAAATTGGACTGGCTCTGCAGGTGGTTGAATGACCCCACCCCCCACAGCTAAAAGTCGGTGCAGGCATCTGACACAAATAATTTGCAATTAGTGATTAGCTGTGGTGTTGGGAGGAGATGTGTGCTAGTCGTTAACCTCCCACTACTGGTGTATCTTTTGTAACTTAACACGGTGTGGCCTTGTTTTACATCCACCTGCCTTAAGAAAGCAGGAGTACTTGTCATAGATTTCAAGCCATAGTAGGCATGTGTTTTATCAAAAAATGACCAAATGTGTGTGCTAAGTTGGAGCACATGATCTTACATCAACTTTTCTTTTGAGTATTGCCACTTAGTGAATGTCAATGCAAACATCTAGACCTTCACCGGCCAAAATTTTGGGATATAAAGGGTCAAACCTCATGAAAATTGGCACACTACATCATTACCCCATTCTTTGGAAGTACACCAAATTTGGTGAAATTTTATTCATAGAGGGCGCTGCAACACATCTTTCAATATTGCAAAAACAGCTTAGATTAAAAAAAAATTATACACCACAATGTGGTTCATCTAGTCATGTTTTGATCAATAATTTTGCAATTCATTCATACCCCTCTCAGATGTCCCCATTTCTGTGGTTACAATAAATGCTCCTCCTTCTTCACTATCCACTCCGTTTGTCTGGGTGGACCGACCAACAGTAAAATCGTGCCTCATCTGCTTCTTTGTTGTGATTGTAGGAGCTTTGGCAGTAGTTGTCGTTTCCCTTCTGTCTTCAGCAGGTATTCCAGTGGAAATTCCATTATCAAATTCTCCAGCATTCCCAGATTCATATGTTCTAGTAGTACCTGTGTTCTCTTCGTCCCTCAGTTTGGACGTCCAAAGGCCAGTTGTGGCTTCCCTTCTCCTGAGCCTCTCATTGTTCTTTGTAGGCTTTGCTAACGCCACGCCATCCACAGTGACCTCGCCACCGCAGTGCAGGATGACCTCACTACCCAGGGTCAAAGCTAGCACACCAGGTGGAGGTTCTGTAGAAAGGAAAAGCAAGTTAAAAATAGTTGTGAATGTATGCTTTAGCTTTTCTGTTCTGTTTAGTAAAACATGAGTTATTAGCAATGTTCTTTACATTTTTTGTTCATAATGTAATGCTAATTTTTTTGCTTTCGCATGCTGGGGTGGTAGCAAAAACGTGATAGCCACCATGAGTCTTAAGCCTTGATCAGACTACATGATTTTAGCCAAGATCTCTTCAGTGTTCACACTAGGGACGTGTGTTCCTGTGATCAGGAGTCTCACACACAACCATACCACTGATCTGCGACCTGGGTGTTTACACTACAAGATCTCGCCCCCTTTGGAGAAAGAAACCCCCGAATCCCTGTATGGCCCCTGAGTTTGCTCTGACTGGTGTAGCTCAGTGACCGCCACACCTACACCCATCAAACTTTGTTGCTAGCTAGAGCTTGCACCCACCTTTGAAAGACGTTCACATATAGCAATGCCATATAAACCAGGGCTATAAACGAGCAAAATTTGAAAATTCAAAACTGCGTAACTCCCATATGCAACTGTGCATCCTCCCGGTGTTTCTCTGTATGTAGTACAGTATATCTACAGGGGGATTGTGCAGGTTGTGGGCTCTTCAGAGAGGTGGAGGTGAGCTCTATATCAGCTCTGCATAATGCAGCTACAGTCACAGTCTCATTTCTGCAGATTCCTCCTACACGTGTACCAGTATCACCAGCCCTGACTTTTACTATACTGACATGAATCACACTGTGAAAGACATATCCTACCTCTGACTGGCTGCTGTTATTCATCAATCGTGTACAATTTGTCCAGATATCTAGCACGCCAGATATCCAGTCTCAGTAGACAACAAGGTTGTGTTTGCTGTTTATCACATCTCAGGGTATTCCAACACAAAACTACATTTTTTGCAGATTAACCCTTTCGTCATCTCCAAACTGAAGCTTTTGTCTGCGATTTCAAGGGGATTCCCTTTTTGACTCAAAGAGTGGTTTGAATATTTTATATTCTAAAATGAATTCTGTGAATTAATTATGCATTTTATTTACAGCAATTGCAATCCACTTTACCCACCTACCCACCATGAAACTACTTGGGATCTACAGCTGTGCTCATAAGTTTACATACCCTGACAGAATGATTATGATTTCTTAACCATTTTTCAGAGAATATGAATGATAACACAAAAACTTTCCTTTCTCTCATGGTTAGTGGCAAAAGCCATTTATCGTCAAACAACTGTTTACTCTTTTTAAATCATATTCACAACGCATACTTCCAAAAGTTCAAAAGTCAAAAGTTTACACACCCTGGTGATTTGGCCTGATAACATGCACACAACTTGACACAAACTGATTTGAATGGGTATTAAAGGAACCATCTTCACCTGTGATCTGGTTGCTTGTAATTAGTGGGTGAGTATAAAAGGTCAAGTGAATTTCTGGTCATGGGGAAAGCAGATTAATTGTCAAAGGATCTGTGGGAAAAGGTAGTTGAACTCTATAAAACATGAAAAGGATATAAGAAAATATAAAAGGAATTGAGAATGCCAATCAGCAGTGTTCAACTATAATTAAGAAGTGGAAAATTGTAGGTTCTGTTAAAAACAAACCACGGTCAGGTAGACCAACTAAAATTTCAGTCACAACTGCCAGGTTGAAAAGAAAAACCTACAAATAACTTCAGGTGAAATACAGGACTCTCTGAAAAAATGTGGTGAAGAAAGGCTTCATTGTCGAGTTGCCAGAAGAAAGACATTACCACGCAAATGCCACTTTGCCACAAATGCCACAAAAAAAGTTTCCACTTACAATATTCCAAACAGCAGAGAGACAAACATTTGAAGTGATTAGACTAATCACGACCATTAACGCAACATTTGTAGAGGAGTCAACAAGGCCTATGATGAAAGGTACATCATTCCTGCTGTGAAACACGGTGGTGGATCACTGATGTTTTGGGGATGTGTGAGCTACAAAGGAACATGAAATTTGGTCAGAATTGATGGCAAGATGAATGCAGTAGTTTATTATAAAATACTGGAGGAAAATTTGCACTCATCAGCCCGGAAGCTGCACATGAAATGTACTTGGACATTCCAACATGTAAATAATCCAAAACACAAGGACAAGTCAAACTGTCATTGGCTACAAGGTTCTGGAGCAACCATCTCTGTTTCCTGACCTCAATATCTTTGAGCCACTCTGGGGAAAACCTCAAACACGCAGTTTATGCAAGAATTTACAGGAACTGGAGGCTTTTTGCAGCAAGAATGTGCAGCTTTACCATCTGAGAAAATAAAGAGCTTCATCCACAACTACCACAAAAGACTTCAAGCTGTCACTGATGTTAAAGGAGGCAATACACGATATTAGGAACTGGGGTGTGTAAACTTTTGATCAGGGTCATTTGGGTAGTTTGTGCTGTGATTATGATTTAAAAGAATAAACACAGTTGACTGATATTAAATGGCTTTAGCCAAACACTAACCATGAGTGAAAGAAAATTTCTTGTGTTATCTTTCATACTCTCAGAAAAATAGTTAAGAAATCATCAATTCTGTCAGGGTATATCTGTATATCACATTACAGCACTATCCATAATTATTGACACCCTAGGTAGGAATGAAGAAAAGATTTTCATTCTTACAAGGAAAAGTAAGTAAAGGAAAAGTCTAAAGTTTATATGAGGAAATGTAGCTCCCAATCCAGGTGATTATGCAAAAATTCTGCCTAATTTTCAAATATTTCTGCATAATTAATTTTCATTCTGTCTTCAAAAATTCTATTAATACTTAAAAAACAGAGTTTTTGTAAAAACTGTTGGAATTTTCCCTTAAAAATACCCACATTTTAGCTCATCTTTGCTAGGATTGAAGCATATTCTGTAAAGCACTAGCTGTTACAATAGTTTTAAACACTTGTCTCCTGAAACATCTTTTGTGTGTTTTTTTTTTTGCTTAGGTTTTTTTGGGCTGTTATTACAATAACAAAAAAAATGTTTCCTGGGCTTATGCATATGTGGAGGTTGTGGCTGACTGATTTTCACAGATAAACTGCTAAATTGCACAATGAAGCACCAAGCTTGTTCTCACTTCCTTCTTTCAGCTCTGATTCTTCTCCATTCGCTCCCTCGTTTTCTGTCTTTCTCGCTCTCTGTGACTCTTTTTGCACTTGCCCCTGTATTACAGCATTCAGCTTTAGACAGACTTCTGTCCCTGTTTGAATATTAAAACAGTCCCTTTTATATTTATATTATATTATAATTTATTACAATACAATAAAGATCAGTACTATACAAGCAATTATAAATTATGTCCAGCCTTGCGGAATGAATCTGCTTGAAATAAACTCCCCTTTTGCTGGAGGGGGAATGTCCCACCTGGCTTTTTTGGGAAACTAGTACTTCTCATATTAATACATCAAATTAATCACACAGAATTTGCAGCATTGCTTATTACCCACTGAATATAAGCCAATCAACTGGACAGCTCCAGCAATATAAGATGCAAGCCCAGTGATTGGGACATAGGACTGAACAATTTATCATTTTCATATTGAAATTGCAATGTGAATTTCTCATTTTAAATTTAAATTGTACTGTATTCCCCAATATACTCGAGGATGCACATTACTCTAACTCATTATGACTCATTCGTTGACTCATCCAGTGACATAAATGCAAAAATCTAGTGTTTCGCTCACCAATAACTTTGGAATTAAAGGCTCAAACTTCACAAAATTTCACACACTATATCCTTACCACATTTTTTGGTATCCCACCAAATTTTGTGAAATTTCATCCATAGAGGTTACTGCTGCTAAAATATTTTCGTATCTCAAAATATTTTCATATCTTCCTTAAGTAAAATTTTTGGGTCAGTCATGTTAATAACTGCAACATTATTTCTATTCATTACATATTATAATTTTATAATAATCATTTTGTCATTTACTCATAGCCTCTCAGAGCTAATTTCTATTTCCCTTGTTATGTTAGATGTTCTTCCTTCTTCACAACCGGCCCATCCTTTAAAGACAATAATCACATTTAAACTGCAAAATACTGGTTTAAAAAATTGTAATTTGGTATTTCCCCCAGAATTGTTAGGCTTTACTGCAAAGCGATTTAACTGGACTTCAGATCAAAGGTCAAATACTAAAGTTCACCAAAGTTTTCATAATGTTGAATGTAAAATTGTTGGCATTAAATTTTTTTTTTGTATTTCGTCAGTGCCTTTGTTGAAAAGACCATAGTGGTTGGAAGCTGTGGAGACACCTTTTGCTAGAGCAGCTCCAAAGCAACCTCAGATAGTGGTCTAGTTACTTCACAATATTGGATTATACACAAGTATCTGATAATGCATTGCCTACAATTATTACCCTGTATTAAATTATTATTTATAATAACACAATATTAATCTGAATGATTTAAAGTATTAAAATTATTTCAAATGATGTATAGTAGTATATTTTTTCAAAATTATTCTCAGACAGACAGATTGATAAATAACAAGAAAAATAAATGAATCAATAAATACATAATTTGTTGTAAAAAAAAAGAGATAAGGTAAAAATAAATAAACATTGAGATAGTATCTTGGATTGATCCCGTTCCACCTTAAATGGTACTGCATTCACTGTCTGGCACCTCCAGCTGTTGCCATCCCAGTACTGCAACATTTAAGGTGGAACGGGGCAAAAAGCCAGTGAACTAACAAACACATTATACTACTGTATGAGTTGAGCAACTAATTATGGGAAACAATTAAGGAGTTCCAATAATAATAATTAGAAAAATCATCATATTAATACTACTACTAATAATAATAACAAGGGCTTTGTTCTAAGCAAATCAAACACCAGGCTTTATTGACTCACCTTTCCGAGGACATAGCTCCGTCTCTGGAACAGAGTGGACTTTGACAGTACACAAGCTGAGGAGCAGGTCCAGCAGAAGGAACGTCGAGTGGAGCCTCATCATCTGCTCAGTTCGCCATAACTAGAGACAACAGCACAAGCATACGGCAACCCAAGCAGTGCACCTAAATTAAACACCTCCAGTGAACTCTCTCATGGCCGAGCCGCCGTGGTGGAGCCCCGGTCAGGAACTTGTGTGAGGAGGAACGGAGGGAGGGCAGGGTGTATGTACATGGAGGTTTCCCAAAGCCTGCCCCTTCCCCCTGTACTCTTGATCTGCTGCCTGTTGACAAATGAGTCCTTGCGCAATGTTCAACCCCTCCAACCGCACATCAGGACAAAGACAAACACACTGACTGTGTCAAGGACCATGTGGTTAGAGAACAACCTTCACACCACCACCACTGCTGCAGTAGAGTCAAGGAGAACCACAGTGGAGCTTCTGAGCAGGTCCAACATCTATAAGGTCAAGGAAAGTTTGGTTCTTCATCATAATTCAAACCTACGTTCATTACTTTAGCCAACGATCCGATCAGTTTCCATACCGTAAAATATTAGGTCTGCAAGATTTCACAACATCTACATTATTTTTTTATCTGAGCATTTATGAAAGTTTAAATACAGCGGCCAAGACACAAACAAAAGCAATGTCTTGTTATAAACCACTGCAGGCAAAAATATATTGACATAATAAAAAATCTTTTTTATGTCACATGGGTACATCAGATCTGATTTATCAGGTTGATTACATTTTTACACGCCGACCAATTGAAGAGCCCATGGTCATCACTAGGGGTGGACAATGTGGCAAAAAAAATCACAAAAATATTTGAATACACAATTTTTCTGTTATCAGTTGATATGGAACAAACAAAAATAAGCCAATTTTTTAAATTAAAGTGTGAGTAGGAATCATTTTTATACGTGTTTCCAACACCATAGTACAATAAATCGAACAAGATTAATGTTGCTCTCTTTGATATAAAACATGACATTTTTAAATACTAATATCACAATATGTTTAGAAAATCAGAATGTTGTCACAATTTATCACAATGATGATAAATATCATCATATTGCCAAGCTTTAGTTATCACATCTGGGCATCAACCCACAAAAGCGCCATTGTTCGTCTTTACACCACTATTTTCCAAGTCTTCTACAATGTTCACCCATTGTGGGATCCACAGGTCCAGGGTTCTAGGTAGTCTGGTCTGAAAAGTCACATTTTCTTTTACATGTGGATGACCAGGTGGACGTTAATCACTTATCTGAACAGCATGATGATCTGGGGAAACATCTGGCATTCAAGTGGACGTTAATTTGACATGTAACCTAAACATTGCTGCAGACCAAGTACACCCTTTCATGCCAACAGGATATCCTAGTAGCACCGCAAACATTGTTCAGGAGCTGTTTGAAGAACATGACAAAGAGTTCAAGGTGTTGACTTGACCTCTAAATTCCCCAGATCCAAGTCCAATCTGTGGGCAATGCTGGACACACTTATTTGATCAGTGTAGTCCTCAGTTTGCGATTTAAAGGTCATCTTGGGGAGTCCATGACTCAATGTGTGATCAGTTTTCTACACAATATTTGGCAGGTTTGATTGACTAGTGTGTGTAAATTCAGTCTAATCTGATTAGCTGACTGTATATAGAGTCTAATTCAGAGAGCAACTTTAACATGAATTGGCTAAACTGAGTACTGTAGAGTAGGGTTGGGCGAGGTGGCAAAAATATTGCATCATGAAATTTTTCCAATACCTGATATATGATGAAATGTATTTTTCCACCATCTGTTAATACAAAAATGAGCCGCAAGTGTTTTTATATCAAAATATGAGTACAAATGATTTTTATTTTGTGTTTCTAACACCTTAAGTAAGACTAATGATGCTCTCTGAAATTCGGCAGTGCTTTTTAAGAGCTGACTATATCACGATCTGCTCAAACAACATTTTGATGATGATAAATAACATCATATTGTCCATCTTTACTGTAGAGTAATTATGTGGTTGCATGTAAATACAATGTTTTTTTGTGACGTCACTGTGTTTTGTGACTAGTAACTACTCACATCTGCTCAACATCATGGACTGTGTTAGCAATGGCTAAATAAATGTAGATGTAAATGGCTATAGAATCTTTAGCGTATGTGAAGGTTCACATTCACACACTATTAATAGAAGTATTTCCTTCTAGAACCATCCACTTGTTATGAAGTGTGAGATTGTTGTGGTTAGCGGGTCTTGCTTTTTCCATATGGAGTCTGTTTATGTTCCCCAAGTCACTTGTCTTGTTTCGCCACCTTTGTCGACGTGACAGAAGAACCAACCAAATGATGGAAGCAGCGCGGAACATAAAGAATCCACAAGAACACATATACACACACAAAAAAACAGAGAATCAAAGGTTCTCCTTTAATATTGCTCCAAAGAACTTTTTGTACATAATTCTTGGTTCAGGTATACAGTTCTCAGAAAACATTCAACTGTTAAAGAATCTTATGTGGAGGTTCCTTGACCTTTACGTAGTTTTTTTCACAGTCACACAACTTAGTTAAAGAGCTAAAGAAGAATCTTTAGGTTCTCCTCCTAATGCCTCACTCCAAGAACCTTTTCTGCATGATTCTTGGCTTGGACAGTTAGCATAGAATCTTTACATGAAGGGTCTTTGACCTTAATAAAGGTTCCTCACAGTCCTACGTTGGTTACAGTTGATTAAGTACTTCTTTAAAGAACCATTCATTTGAAGGTGCTTTTTTGAGTAAAGGTGGTAATTCTTTATCATGGTTCCAAAAAAACTATTCTTGGATTGAACGTACAATTCTAGGAGTACTTTTAAGTTGTATCAAAAAGTCTTTTCTGGATGGTTCTTGGTTTAGAGATTTGGTTCTAGCAAAATGTTTAATTGGTATAGAACCTTTCTTTTTTTTGACCTTAGCAATGTTTCTTTACGTACTTTATTTACCACAGTGTTTGTGAGTTGAAAGTGAAAGGGCCACACAGTGTTCTTCTTGAACAGCTTTAAATGTTTTATCCAATTCCAACAACTCCATCACAAAAATGAGGGTCATCAAAAGCTCTTACAATGCAAACACATTCTGCAACACAAAAAGCGACAACCACAGGCCATGACCTTGCTGGATTCTCTTATTCCAGTCGGCTGCTATACCTCTGCAGAGAAAGCAAACACAGACTAGATATCAAGAGAGACCCTATTGGTTCATCAAGTCATGTCTTTTTGTCCATACACTCTGCAGACCATCAGCTGCGACAGTGTGGTCCACGTTTAACTGAATACACAGGGAGTATGGCGTGGTTATGTCATTAACATGTATACACAACAACTATGGATTCCATTCAGCACATGTACCTAAGGCCACGTTTAGCTTCAGACTTTTGATGGGATCCATCAGGGAGCTTTGTGATGTTCATTCTTCGAGAATCCATGTAGAGCTTGAGTGAATATGACTGACAGCTCTGCAGTCTGGAGGAAGTTAGTAGATTGGAGCACCAATATGGTGGAAAAAGAGTTTTGCTAAGAAGTTCCATTCCTTTAGGTCCCTGTCACGTTCTCATGGAGAACAAAAAAGTGCTTCTCTGATCAGTTCTGGAGCTGTGACCGAGCGACAGAATTGTCCCACATTCGCAGAATCGTTTCCTGTTCCAGTTCAGGGGCGATCAGCTGATCTCTGCGGATCTCAATGTGTTTAAATAGTCCCACATAAATCCCCACAAAAGTTTGGCCATCCCGTCAAATGATGTGTTGCTGGTTTCCTGAAGTGAAAGTAAATCCACATTCTCTATAGAGAAAAACCCAAAACCCAAAATGTGGCACGAGTAAAGGATATGGCACATTTTTCCAGTTTATTAAATGGGGAAAATAAAAATCTATTTCAAAAGCCATATTTAGTTGCCATATGCCTTGTTAACGTGTGTCTTGTAGAGGATGTGCAAATAACTTTATTTAGAAAAATCAAGAAAACATATATTATGAAAACTCGTGCCAAAGATAAACACAATGACAAACGAAAGAGAGCGAGAGAGAAAAAGAAAGAGAAAAATAAAGAGCAACTGTTTTCATGCTGCAAAAAAAGAAAGGATGAAATACCGAAAAACAGTAAATTGTGTTCTTTTTGAAAGAGAGAAAGAAACAAAGGAAAGGGAAAAGAAAGTAGAAAACGAAAGATAGCAAGGAAAGAGAAAAATTAAGGAAAAAAAGAAAAAAGGAGAGAAAAAGAAAGAAAGACATAAAAAACAAGAAGGACAGAAAAAGAGGAAAGAGGAAAGAGGAAGGAAGAATGTGTGGACATTCCACAACCTGTTTAACACATAAGCTCTTCACTACTGCAAACACAGTGGAACCAGGTTCTAGCCAACAGCACTGACCTGGTCAGCTGATCAGTAGGTGGAGCACATTGAATATCTCCACCAAACGACTCCAGCAGCAGTCCAGCAGCTGCACAACTGCAATGCTCTCACCCAGTAGGAGATCTCTACAGGATACAATTAGTTACCCCTGCCTTCAGTCACAGGCCAAACATCTGGCAACCCCAGGCCAAATAACATGTTAAAATAAGTGCACATCCTCTGTGGGGAACACACTAAAATATGACAGTTATCTGCACATTTTAGAGCTTAACACAGGGAAATATATATTTAAATACGCCAATACGACCAGAGTACATTTGTACTTATGTTAAATTCAGCAATAAAAAGAATATTAAAAACTATTAAAATATGCAAAGTGTGGAGGATGTGTAAATTAAGAAATTCCACCAAAGACGTCATTTGACCAGGGGCGCCCTAACTTTTGCATACAAAGACAGAAACCAGTCATGTAGCATGTTCTCAGTTTTCCATGCTGGGGAAAGCCCTTAGACCCTCATTTACATCTACAATAGGACCACCCTTATGAACGGTCTATAATTCATTTATTAATTTTTTAAAAAAAATGACTAAAAGGCCTATGACAGATTACAGATTACACCCAGATTACATTTATAGATATTAAAACAATATCGTCATCAAGATATTGTTTTAATATCTATAAATGTAATCTGGGTGTAATCTGTTAAACAATAGCATGGCAGCCTTTTATTAATGTGTTATGGTGTTCATAAACTGAGGGTAGCCATACTGTGAAGTGGTACCACATCTATTTTCATTTGTAAATGAGATTCTTTCTGATGACCAAATAAAAGGTTCACTTATTTCAACAAAATAAATTAAAAAATAAAAAACTATTTCACCTTCCAGTGCAGTGGATCAGCCAGGACATGTTTGAAGTCTATGCATTTTTAGTTTTACAGAAGAAGCTAATGTAGCTAACAAGTAATGAAACTTATAGTGGTGAAGTCACAGATCCATCTTCAGTTTTTAACTATGAAAATAAGGCTCCACACCTCTATTATTCTACAGTACTGGCGTCCGTACGGGATCCTAGTATTATGCTAGCACTAAGCTAATAATTTTGCACATATATAATTTTAATATTTTTCTGTAATATGATTATACTAAAATATACAGTAATGTGCAAAAGTTTTAGGCAGGTGTGAAAAAATGCTGTAAACTAAGAAAGCTTTCAAAAAATCTAAATAATTATTTATTTTAACAAATTACAAAATGCAAAGTGAGCAAACAAAAGAAAAAGCCTAAATCAGATCAATATTTGGTGTTACTACCATCGAACCAGCATCATTTCTTATGGTACACTTGCTTAAATTCAGGGATTTTGTAAGATTATATTTAGGTGTATGGATCAATCAATTATACTAAACATTTGCTAATGATCATCGATTTTTCATTTAAGTTGAAACAGTCATCAACAGAAACAGTGTAGGAGGCTTAAAACTGGGTGGAGAACAACGAAACTCTGCTACCAGGGTTTAATGACACAGGTCATACACCATGGCAAGACTGAACACAGCAACAGACACACGCAGGGTCAATTTTAAAGCAGAACAGGGTTTCAATATGTGCTGTTCAAACTCTTTCTAAAAACACAAGGAAACCGGCAGTGTTGAGGACCGTAGATGCAGTGGTTGGCCAAGGAAATATAGTGCAGATGAAAAACACAACAAGCTTATTTCCTTTCAAAATCGTGAAATTGTCCAGGCAGTGCCATCACGTCAGAACTGGCAGAAACCAGCGGGACCCAGATACGTCCAGCAACTGTCCAGAGAAGTCACGCAAAACATAGGAACTGAGGTGCAGAAAAATGGCAGGTGCTCTGGACTGCTGAGTCAAAATTTGAAAGCAGTTTGTACACCGAAGGCCTGGAATGGGGGACAAACTGAGTGTCTGTAGGCAACCGTGAAGCATGGTGGTGGTTCCTTGCAAGTACTGGGCTGCATTTCTGCAGATACTTATCCATCCTGCAATACCATCAGGCCCCAAATGTATTTTCCAGCAGGGCAACAAACCCAAACATAAAATTTCACTAAGAACTCTCTTCGGTGTAAAGAAGAACGAGGAGCTTTGAAAGTGATCTGATCTCAGCTTCATGTCTGGGATTACATAAAGAGACAGAAGAATTTGAGGAAGCCTACATCCACAGATGATCTGTGGTTAGTTCTCCAAGATGTTTGGAACAACCTACCAACACGGTTCCTTCAAAAACTGTGCAAGCGTACCGGTAAGAAAAGGCAAACGGTGGTAACAGCAAATATTGACTTTATTTAAATTTCTCTTCTGCTCATTCACTGCATCTTGTTAATTGATGAAAATAAACTATTAACACTTTCATTTTTGAACAGTTTAGTTTATGTGTGTGTGTGTGTTTCTATTACCACAATAAAGGCCAAATCGTCGGCCATATTTGTAGTATGTACAGGCACAGTCCTGCAGAAACAGCCGCCTACTCAGCCTATAGCAGCTCCACTTACTAAGACTAAATGAATAAAAAGAGCCTCATATTTACATTTACATACATCAGTTTAATGTGCACAGCCTGGACTTGGGGTTTGACCCTCTAATCATGAGGACAAGGTCCTCACCACTGTCCTGGAAGGCAGCTTTCCTAGTCTGGTCACTAATCGAGCTCCAGAGCACAACTAAAGAAGCAAACATGTCCTGACCGTTCATCTATATTTGGCTTTTCACCAGACTATTCCTTTAATATACCTTCCTACATTGTACATTGAGTTGCTGATTTGGTTTAAATAAAAAGGCCTTAGAGTTAAACCTGCTCACGAACAAAGACCTCCAAAGTGGGAGGTCCAATATGCAGACATATGCAGCGTTTCCATGTGTTTTGCCGTCAGTTTTCCGGTCTTTACCGTCCCGTGGTCTGTCATTTTGTCTTCACCGGCCGTTTAAACATTCCAAGCGATTCCAATAAAAGATCCCAGTTTTCAGTGCGTCTCACTCTCCGCTGCCGGTTTCCTCCTTGATAGCGGGAGGGCCGGGACTGCTGGCTCCGCTGGGCCGGGATCCCGCCCCCCTCCAGCCTGCCGTTTCCTAGGAAACGGTAAATATGCGTACTGATTAAACGTGAAATTGCTAAATAAAAGGCAGAAATGCCCCCTGAACAGCTGCATCCTGCCATTGGCTTATCTGGGGCGTTAAACACCTCGACGGAGGCCGTTATTCATTTCCTCTCATTCAGCCTCTGTCTTTAGAGCACAGCTTCCCTCGTTCCTGCACTCATCTACAACATAACAACCTGGGGAAGTGTCAAACCTAGAATATAGAGATGCGTCTAAGAATTACAGTCGATTATAACTGGTTGTAGGAAGAAAATGTTTTGCTGGGAAGAGTTTATCTTACTCTATATATCAAATATTACATTTTAGAGTGATTACCATGACTAGATAGATACAGTTCAGCAGCATCGACTGCAAGCTGGGGGTTTAAATCAACATTTTTACCGAAGTGGTGTGGTACTAGTGTCGGGTACTAGTACTTTATTAGCACTTTTATTAACACTTTTAATGTGTTCTAGATAAAACATGAATTTTTATATTTAGCATTTCTACAGGGACTCCATCAGTCCAGGTGTAGAGCGGATTTTTATCCTGGGGCACAAACCCACTGGTCATTGGCATATAGGCCTGGACGGTATCAACATTCCATCCCATTACACTAAACATCACAGTGGTTCAAGGAATTTATAGTAGATAGTTGAAAAAAAAATAGCTTTGTTGCCTAGTAATGTATCTAACCCAACATTAAGAAAAAGAAAACTATAAAAATGTGCCGTTCTTTAGTTTTTCATGTTCAATCGAGCATAATTGTGCATTCAGATTTGCTGATTTTCCTTCAGCTTTTCTTAAACCATATGCTTGTGTTTACCTGTGGCACTAGATTGCATCCTCCCGTCCTGACGTTAGCCCCGTTTAGCTGGACATCACTGAGGCTCTTGCTGGGGGTGGGGTCAGCATATGTTTGCCCCGCCTCCTCTGCCATTGTTTCTGGTGGACCAGTGAGTGAGGAGGATGTAGAGAGGGGTGGGGCCAATGAGGGAGCTGGGCTGCTGTCAACGTTGGGCGGGGTGCTGTGTGCATTTTGTTTCTTTTTCCGGAGTGTGTCGATCCAGCTGGCGCTGTGCCGCGACGCGAAGGTGGCGAGGGCGAGCGAGCTGAGGCGCATGTTCTTGCCCGAGGTGATCAGCTCCCCGAAACCCTCCTGGTGCGCGAAGGCATAGCCCGAGCGACTGGAACCACCTCGTCTCAGACGTCCCAGGGCTCCGCCTCCAGAACTTCCAACTCCGCCCACCCCGCGACCATTGCGGCCACCTGGCTTCCACTTCTTCTGCTGTACCAGCTGGGTGTAGCGCACCTTCAGAAAGATGTAGAAAAAGGAACATCAGAGGACTACACACAACCACAGACCTGGAGAACCCTACTGGCAGTGTTTCTGCTGCAGTTTCACCCCAGGAAAAGCTTGTTAACTGTCTGATTAGTTGGATTAGATGTGCTGGGAGTAAGGAAAACTAGAATGATTAAACTAAACCATCTACAATTTCCATGTAATAATCATCACTAACCTTAGGAGCTTCTCTACAACATCAAGAAAACCATCCATCCCTCACCACTGATGCTACTCAGAAACTCATCGTCACTTCTTCATCAAGATTGGACTAGTGCAGCTCACTCCTGGTTGAAGACCATCAGGCCTCTACGACTGACTCAGAAGGCAGCAGCACTCCTGGTCTTCAATACACCAATGTTCTCACCCTAAACACCATTGCTATCAACCTTTCACTGGCTTCCTGTTTTATCAGATTTAAAACCATAACACTTGCCTACAAAGTAAGCTTTACCAGTCTCCCGACTGTTAGAAATGTTTCAGACGAACGTGCTGTCTTCAAACGATGCCTGAAGATCCACCTCTTCCAAGAGCATCTTGGTTAATACCTTCATGTCCCAGACAAAGAAACTTACAACCGACAATATAAAAGAAAAAAAATCTGTAAAGACTAACTGCTCTGGTAGCATGTAGTCGTTCTGGATAAATGCGGTAAATGCAAATATACTTGGAAAATGAGGTAACACAATGTACAAACCACCCCAGGATTTTGTTCCAAGTGACAACTTTACTGATGACCTAAGAGGATAGGAAAGTTCAGACCAGGGGTGTCAAACATACAGCTGATGGGCCAACACAAGCCCGTCAGAGGGCGCAACTCAGCTCGTGGGATGAATTTGTAAAAATTACAAACATATTTTCTTGTATATCGCCTTAACTGCAATTTCGCAGTAAAAATAACTGGTGTTCCTAATTTGTCCACTGGGGGTCTCATTGTCTGAGCAAGAGCATCTGACATAATACGACAGCGAGAACACCTTTCCTCATTAAGATATTTTCCACGTTCACCCTCATCACCCAAAATATCTTCCTTCAAAACAGAGAAAATTGGACACAGAATGTTGAATTTCCCCACAATTTTTTTACTTTAATTTTTTTAATTTCAATTTATTTTCGATATTATTATTTATCTCTTATTTACTTGTTTGTTCATATGCAGTTAATTCACAAATAATTAATAAGTTCCTGGGCAACTGCAGAGAAAACTGACAGATTAATTATTGACAGTCCATTATATATGTACTTGAGACATCAACTTTGTTATCAGAGCAGATGTATCTGCCAAAATAAAAGTCTATTAAGAACATTTAAAAGTTATAAAATAATTGTAAATGAACAAATACAGATACTCTTCATGTCTGCACCAATATATCACGCAGAAACCTATCACAATACTACACCAGATCAGTTTTTCTCCCACCTCTACAGAGAGTATTGTATTACATGGAAATTATATCAGATTTATTTTAGGAATCCATGTCAACTTGCCTCGAATCTTAAAGAGTCGAGATGCTTAAGAAGTCATGTCAGAACTTTGAATTACACAACAAAATAAACATTTAAAAATTGGTTGAGGGTACAACATGTCTGACAGCCTGTAGCTTAAAAAACTCAACACAACTTTCTGTGCACAACTGTGCTAAATGTGGCCTATAAATAACCCTCACTGCTGGTTTCCATGAAAAAAAAAGAATACAAATAAAACACAATTTTAAAATAAAATATTAAAGAAAACTAACCAAAAGTAATCTCAAACCCTGATCATAATGTAAAAAAGACATAATCAGTGTCTATTTTACTTGAAAGTGGTATTTGCACGAGAGGCTACAATCGTGGCTTCTATAACATCATATGGCGCTTGAGCAGCTGGTCTTCAGCTGACCATTAGTATGTTGTAGTCCCTACTGGAGACTTTTAGAGCTGTAATAACAATAATACTCCAACTAGGGTTAGGGTTGTGTTTGGAAACATTGTTTTAAATTTTTTTAATTTTAAAAAGAGTATTTGAGTATAGAAATTCCAAGCCTGTTCAGGTCAGCCCTAGAAATGTTCACAGCACTAAATATATGAGGTTTGGAACACTACAGGTTTACTCCAGAAAATGTCACGGATGTTTCACTGCACTTAGGCTAATCCTAACCCTAACCCTGACTCTAACCCCAACCCTAACCCTAACCCTGACTCTAACCCCAACCCTAACCCTAACTCTAACCCCAACCCTAACCCTAACTCTAACCCTAACCCTAACCCTGACTCTAACCCCAACCCTTACCCTGACTCTAACCCCAACCCTACCCCTAACCCTGACTCTAACCCCAACCCTAACCCTGACTCTAACCCT
>JBBIGC010140497.1:0-20851 GCA_037576955.1 Lepidarchus adonis | reverse complement strand
TTAATAACTCAAAATGTATTTATATTTCACTTCTGTAATTTTTTCAGTAGAAAAAGCTCACAAAGAGCTTTCCGATGATCTATATAACTCAATTTTGACCAAAATGTCACTTACGCCCTTTTGGCTCTCAGCCCTCGAAATATTTGATTGGCTCATGAAGTTTTATTAGGTATTAGGAAGTATTTATTATATCTACCTGTTTGTCTGTAAAAATAAATAAATAAATAAACAACTCAAGTCTGTGTTTCATCCTGTCCCATCGTCTGGGTACAGATTTATATTTGGCATTAAGCTTTGTGGGTGTGAGTGCTATCTTCTTCACTTTCACTGAGAAAACAGGTATTAACACTAAAGTAAGTGCAGATGCAGCTTTTATCATGAATAAAGTTAATGGACTAAACACATTTCAGCATGCATTCCCTGTCGCATTACTTTTCTTCAACACATATTGTCTGGCATTGTGTCCCTGTAAGACGTGGCCTAATGAATGCAAGCTTTTGTGCATTTGGTGCTTAAAGCTGTCTCATGGCCTACTTTTTATGCAGACAGGTGTTCAGACATCCAGGTGTGTGTTGTAATGGAGTCCTAAGAGAAGGTTGCAATTACAATGAGATTAGGGGGCTGTGTGTGTGTGTGTGTGTGTGTGTGTGTGTGTGTGTGTGTGTGCGCATGCTAATCTCTCTCCCTGCTGTTTTAGAGAGTGTACCTGTGGAGGCCAAGCTCCCATGGTTAAAACAAGCCCAAGAGCTGGAGGAGACCAAAGTGGCTACAGAGGATCCAACGTGAGTTTTTCTTCTTAATTCCTGAACAAGCAGAAGTGAAACAATTTAACAAATGACTTCAATTATCTCCCTTTTCCTCAGATTAGCAGAAAACGAGTGTGTGAACATGTCTGAATGGGGCCTGAAATGTTCGCGTTCGCCAGGTTGTGGATGATGATTAGCTCAGATGTCACTGTCGAACTGGAGCTTAAATAAAATGTGCACTGTCCTCAGTTCAGATCAAACGGACACCAGTGAAAGCACCTGGTCACTGTAATACAAAGGCAGCAGTGCATCTGACTAAATCTTCAGCTCGTTCTCTGCAAATCCATGCTTGTTTTTTCACTCAGTAAATGTTTCCAGCCCATGTCGGAGGTGTCCGCAAGCCATCAACATTAGCTCGCTTCATTGACTTACACTTAAACGTCATTAGTCTACATTTAAGAGCATTCACATCAACATTAACAAGTCAATGTCATTCACTTCACCTTAATAAAAATCAGTTCAGTCACTTGACAGATGTATAGATTGTGTTGATACATATGTGATGCTGCTCTGGAAACGCAGAATGTTAAGGGAACTTGGTGCTTTTACCTCATTTCTAAGCTTATATAAAACATACTGGTTCTATGCAAGACCACGGAAGTGTGGCAAGCTATAGATGGAGAAATGCGTACACTGGACACATTACACGGTGTGGGGAGGGAGAGAGGCGAGGTTGGCGGCTTAACGAGGGCTCCAACCAAGGACCCCTACCAACCCCCATGCATGGGGCTGTTGTCAGTGCTATCTTGCCCCAGCTCTGAAACGATACCTCCACTAATAGCAGCCTGAGGAGCTCAGTGAATCTCCACCCAACATACTCCACCCCAACCCAGTAACACCAAAATCCACAAAAGTGATGGCTTCCAGTATCCTGGATGCTTCAGGCCTGCGGTCTACCAAAGGCATCTATCAGTGAGACTCATAAAAGAGAAGCATGTGGGGTGAAAGTGTTTAAGAGCTTCACAGAAGAGATCAGCGCTCAGCACTGTGTGTGTGTGTGAGAGAGAGAGAAAGAGGGAGAGAGTATGTGTGTGAGAGAATTTGTTTTTGTTCATTTTTAGGACAAATATGTCCTGACTGTAGCTCTGTTACTATCGCCTCATGAAATACTTTACATGAAAATACCACATTACATGTGGCCACTGGACTGCTTTTATTGTCCACTTAAAATTATTTCCATGCTGCTGATATTTTAACCATGTGCTGCCACAAAACTTTCTACTTACAGCACATGCGTAAAACAAAGGGTCAAACTTACTCTTTCATGCCCAAGTGCACATATCTGTCATATTATTTAAACAGTCTAATTCTTTAATTACACCAATCAGCCCCAACAATAAGACCACCTGCCTAATACTGAGTAGGTCCCTCATGCTGCTGAAACAGTTCTGACTGTGGTGCACCGTGTGTCTGACCTCTTTCTATCAGAGCAGCATCAACATTGTGTACAAGAGCTCCTCAGGGATCAGACCACACTCCCCACATGCATCCAGTTCTCCTTGGGTCACTGTTGGTTGGTACTGCAGATCTGGAACACTCCCCAAGACCTGCTGCTCTGGAGATGCTCTATCCATCACAATAAGACCCTCAGATCCTTACGCTCCTGTGTCCAGCACTTCTACTTCAAGAACTGACATTTATACATATACATCTATACTGTATGTACACTGAACAAAAATATAAACACAACTTGCTCTCATTTTGCATGAGTTGAACTCAAAGATCTGAAACATTTTCTACATACACAAAAGACCTGGAACACTTTAATATATGCTGATCCAGAGCATCCAAACATGCTCAATGGGTCACATGTCCGGTGAGTCTGCTGGCCATGCAAGAACTGGGATGCTTTCAACTCAGGATTTATACTGCAACATGAGGTGATGGTCGTGGATAAATGGGCCTCAGGATCTCGTCACAGTATCTCTGTGCTTCAAAATGCCATCAATAAAATGCACCTGTGTTCATTGTCCATAGCATACGCCTGCCCAAACCATAACCCCACCACCATGGGCCACTCCATCCACAACATTGACGTCAGCAAACCACTCACCCACACGATGCCGCACACGCTGTTTTCTATCTGCCCTGAACAGTGAAAACCGGGACTCATCCGTGAACAGGCTGCCTCTCCAACAGCCCAGATGCCATCGAATGTGAGCATTTGCATTTGACGAACTTCAGTCGGGTCCAGACCACGATGAGGACGACGAACTGCAGATGAGCTTCACTGAGACGCTTTCTGACAGTTTGTGCAGAAGTTCTTTGGTTCTGCAAACCGATTGTTGCTGCAGCGTCCGGGTGACTGGTCTCAGATGATCATGGAGGTGAACATGCTGAATGTGGAGGTCCTGGGCTGGTTTGGTTACACGTGGTCTGTGGTTGTGAGGCTGGTTGGATGTACTGCCAAATTCTCTGAAACGCCTTTGGAGACGCTTATGGTAGAGAAATGAACATTAATTTCACAGGCAACAGCTCTGGTAGACATTCCTGCAGTCAGTAGCCAATCGCACACACCCTCAAACATTGGGACATGTGTAGCATTGTGCTGTGTGATCAAACTGCACATTTCAGAGTGAACTTTTATTGTGGGCAGTCTAAGGCACATCTGTGTAATATTCATGCTTTAATCAGCACCTTGATATTCCACATCTGTGAGGTGGGATGGATTATGTCGGGAAAGGAGAAGTGCTCACTAACACAGATTTAGATTTGTGAACAATATTTGAGAGCAATGGGTCTTTTCCGTTTGTAGAAAATGTTTCAGATCTTTGAGTTCAGCTCATGCAAAATGGGAGGAAAACAGAATGTGTATATATTTACAATGGCGACACAGTTTGTTATAATCTTTATCATCTGCCAACTTTTTGAAAATTCGTCAAATTCCTCATGTCCTATATTATATAAATGCTGACTGTGTGTTTGTGTGTGTGTGTTTGCATATAAAGGCAGTTTAAATCTACTACTTGCCTGATAACTGCTCTTGAATTACATCCCCACAATAATATATCACTCAGCTGCAGGCGTCCGGTCCCGTTCTGCTCCGTCGCTCTGCTTGCTAAATTTAGGGGAATCTGGGGAGGTTAGCTGCTGCTACGCTAATCGGCACCATCAGAGAATGACCCCAGTCCACTACACTGTGGAATTTGCTGCTGGATGAGTGCCTGTATTACTCCAGGACTTGCTGTGGAGAATGGAGGCTCGTTGGGCTTCTGATGAGGGTGGAAACCAACTGGTTACAGGGCCTTTATTTAAGCCTCTCTTCCTCCTGCTGCTCTTCTGTTAAACCAATAATGTGAAATCAAATTCACACACTTTATTCCCAGTAACCTTCCTCTTCTTGTTAGTAGACAAAAGAAGTTTTATACCCCAGACCTGATGTTTATTGGCTGATCAGCTACAATAATTGTAGTAGGGTGGAAGAAATGTATGAATTATCACTTTAATAAATATCTCTCAAACACACACAGCTGTGTCCACAGCGATAGAAATGCTGGTTTATGAGAGGGATGCTGCGTTATCAGGAACATATTAAAGTGGCACCTCAGAAGTGCACAGTTTATTTTTCAGCCTGTGAAAACACACACACATACACTGTGTGAAAACTAAAGCCTGTTTTCTTGATCACTCAAGGCTGTTTTAATTCTGACATCATGATAGCCCCCTCATAACACCCCTACATTAGTCCAAACATGACATGTTTGGGGCTTATGGAGAATTACAGGTCTCATAAAGCTTAATCCTTTAAAGCTGCGGGAGGGGGAGGGGTTTGGACAGCAGGAGCCAGAGGTGTGTGTGTGTGTGTGTGTTACGTATGGACTCTCTCTCTTAACTTAAACCATTCACGGTCACAGTGAAGGGACTGAAAAATAGATTTTATGCAATCCCAAGTTGCACAACTCCTTCAGGAGGTTCGATCTCCGGTGGTGCTACATATGCCAGACGTCCACTAGAGAATGACTGGCTTTGATATATTCTTTTTTTTAAAACATTTTTTATTATCCCTTATAGTCCCACAAGTGGGAAATTTATTCTCTGCATTTAACCCATTACACGTGCACACGTGGAGCAGTGGGCTGCCGTCAACAGAGGCGCCCGTGGAGCAGTGAAGGGGGACGGGTTCCTCAGTGGTGCCCGGGCTGGGACTTGAATCGGTGACCTTTTGATCCCAGGGGCAATGTCTTAACCACTAGGCACCACTGCCCTATAATTCGGGAGGTTAGGGTGGTCGTCCCTCTCCCCTGTCGCTCAAAGCGTAACGCTAGCCAGCAGAGATGCCTACTACCTCACAGAATTAGCCTTTAGCATTATCCTTCAAGAATATGGCAGATTAATAAGATGTGTTAAAACTTTATGTGAAGCTGGGTCTTGAAATCTGGCAACTTTGATGAAAATGTCATGGTTGGGGCAATGATGGATGTTGAAAGTAAGATGCTTTGAGTTGCCTTGTATTACTTTCAGAGTTGAGTAGAAATGAAGCATGAAGATAATGCAGATGCAAAGACAGCAGTATCCTTAACATAGCATTCCCTCCATTCCAATTTGTATTTCCAATTCATTTTTACACTGAGAAAATTATTGCAGTGCATTTGCATTACTTTAACACAGTCTACCATAGTGACACCTCTCTGTAGTGGTTCTGCTGTTAGACAATCTCCCTATTTCACTAAAACGATATTTTTTGCTGTTCTTCCATATATTAGCAATTTATATCGGATGTACTCCTGCATCCATCCATCCATCCTTCCTGCTATCTATCCATCTGTCTAGCCATTATCCATCCTTCCATCCACCCATCCTTTCATCTGTCCTGCCATCCAACCTGCCATCCATACATCCACCCATCCATTTATCCATCCATCCAACTATTTTACATCCATCCATCCAACCAACCATTATCCATCTATCTATCCACCCATCCATCACGCATGCATCATCTATGAAGTATTACAAGTGTAAACGCTTGAACTATTCTGCCAGGGGAGCCTGTCCCCTAGTGGCTGCTCTAGTGATTTTCCTACTTACACAATGTTCTTATCTTTTGGTGTGATGGGAGGAGGTGGTGGTGCCACCTCCCTGAGATTAGTCTTTTCCTCAATTTGCCAAAAAGTTGTTTTTTTTTTTGTTTTTTTTTTTGTTTTTTTAAATCTTTAAGAATTGGAGAAAAAGCCAATTTTTTGTTAGTTTTTTTGCAATATGTATTTAAGAGCCTCTTTGCAGAAGCTCTACATTTACATATTCACTTTTCCTTTTTTAAAAATTATAATTAAAAGGACCTAAAACAATGAATTGTTATTTGACGAAAGCCTTGTGCATTTCATTCTTCTTGTGTTGGCCTGAGTTGGACCTGAGTAAAGACTCACCGAGCTCCAGCTGTGCTCTTTTTCTCTCTCTTCGTCTTCTAAAGTGATTCAAATTACGCATGAATCGGACCAGCTATGAATTTCAAGTACGCTTCCCAAAAAAGGGGTCTTTTTCCACTCGTCCCAAACGCAGCATGGCAAAGTCATTCTGTGGTTCATTAGGAGTCCCACAAATGCCTATTAATATTGCAGCGTTTAATCTTACTCTGATTCTTTTCTGGAACATAAAGTTTTCTGGCCCATGTCGAGGCTATTTTTAGTTCCATAACCCAGTATTATTTTCAGATCACTTTTCTTTCGTATGGACACTGCTGCTGCTAAGGCGTCTATATTATATTGTTCTGGAAGTTATAATAGTCTGTGGCTTATGTTGAACTGATTTGACCCCTTGAGAGCGTTTGGCGTTTCAGAGTCATTTAACCGCAATTTTGAAACAGAAAATATATGAAGCAATTTGAAAGATTGTAGTTACTGGTACAGGTGTGGTACATGTGTGGTTTAAGATAATTATGAAAGCTGCTAAGCATAGAAATTTATGTATATTTATAGATACCAATCAGCCATAACATTAAGACCACCTGTCTAGTATTGAGTAGGACCCTCAAGCTCCTGTAACAGCTCTGACTGTGGTGCGCTGTGTGTTCTAACCCCTTTCTGTCAGAGCAGCATTAACATTTTGTAAATCTGTCTGTCTTTCGTCTAATCCATATATATATATATATATATATATATATTTATGTGTGTGTGTGCATGTGTTTGTGTGTTCAGGTTCATCCCAGGCCCTTGGTCGTCTTGCAGTGTGTCGTGTGGCATAGGTCTGCAGAAACGATGGGTGAAGTGTAGAGTGCTGCTGTCCTTCTCTCAAGCAGAAGTGGATCTACCAGAGGAAGAGTGTGGTGGAGAAAAGCCTGCCCTGCAGAGAGCCTGCAGTATGGGCCTCTGCCCTGGTTCCCCACAGTGGCCTCTGGAGCACAACCCCACGCAGCAGGGCTACGTGTGGGAGTACAGAGGCTTCACGCCATGCACTGTGTCCTGTGCTGTGGGTGAGTCCGTGACACTGAATTCCTTCTGAACAGATTATTATTCAGATGTTTTTCTTTTATCTGTAGTAAGATAGTTATGTAATTTATGGCATAGTTATGTACAAATATTGATATGTTCATTCATGGTTTGGGGTGAGTTGTTGTCCTAAACGAAAGAGTTATTATATCTTGGGGTCTTGTTCACAAGTGATGGCTAAACGGAGTGTGAGATGATTTGATGCATATATATAGTATAGTCATCCCCATGTGAATGCTAAAGTCCATGCTGCTGTTGGCCTCCATATATACCATAAAAACCTGCTGCTATAAAGACATTCACTTCCAAACATGTCGACTGGTAATGTACAGTCCATTCCTTTACTGTCAAATACATTATGGTATCTGCTTTACAGTGTATGCCATGGTTATAGAGTTAGCCATAACATTAAGACCAGCTACCTACTGTAATATTGAGCAGCTCATGATCAGTCATAACATTAAGACCACTACCTAATATCGAGTGTGTTCAGCTCACACTGCCGAAATTGCTACGACAGTGGTACACTGTGTGTTTACCAGCATTACCATTTTGTACAATATGAGCTACTCTTTGGGATCAGTGAGCCTTGGATGCCCATAACCCTGTTCAGAAAGCCATTGAGCTAGACTGTCTAGCATCTAGCATCACTTTACCTGTCAGTGATGTTAATGTTCAGTACTTCTGAGGTGTTTCCTGAAATCCAGCTGTGGCGTTTCTTTCCACAGGCAAGCAGACAGCTGTTGTTCGTTGTGTTAGGGCAGAGAGACAGGAGGTGGTGGAGGATTTTTACTGCGATGAGTCAAGAAGACCCCTTGCCATGATCCGCATCTGCAACCCTCAGCCATGCCCCGCCAGGTAAGACCTCACTGCAACCATCAGAGTGGTTTTGATTAGATCAGATGTCCATGTCAGATGAACAAAATTAGAAAAAATGCAGGGAACAAAATACACTGCTCAAGTCAAAAGCCTTTAGCTTCGCGTAAAGCATGTATTCGCTGTGGCATCATTTCGATAAACTTCTGCAATTCCAATATTCAGCATTTTATTTTCATCCAGAATTGCATTAATATTTTGCCAAAATCTTGTAGAGCATATGGGAGATTCTGACCCTTGCGCAAATTCTTCTCCAGCACATGCCAAAGATTCTGTGGTGGCCATGTGTGAAAATGATGTTTCATGCTCCCTTAACCACTCACAATTTGAGCCTGATGAATCCTGGCATTGTCATCTTGAATTATACCTGTGCCATCAATTCACTGATGGAAAAACCTGATCATTCAGTATATTCAGGTCGTCAGTTGACCATAACGAAACTCGACCTAACTGTAGCAACCCCAGATCATAGCACTGACCCCACAGGCTTGTATAGTGGCCACTATGCATGATGGGTGCATCACTTCTTGCACCTCTCTTCTTACAATGATGAACCATCACTCTGGAACAATCTGGACTCATCAGACCACATGACCTTCCATTTCTTTAGAGTCCAATTCTTGTGTTCAAATTGAACCCTTTTTTGTGATTAGCCTCACTGATCAGTGGTTTTCTTAAGGCCACACAGCTGTGATTTGATTCCACCAAATGTTTAAGTGATCGCTGGTCACTTCCGACCACATTTCTTCTGTGAAGATGATAGTTCCCTACTTTCCTTTCAGTTTTAAATAATGCGTCTAATAATACATCTCCATAGAGGTTTTCTTTGCTTGATGCCAATAATTTCTCCCTTCTGAAACACTTTAACATCTTTTCATGACCACAGGATGTGTCCTCCGACATGGTTATTTATGTAATGAGAAGTCACTCACTGCATCAGTTAATGTTAAATAACTTCCATCCATGCAGTAATTGTTCAATGGGAGGCACCTATATATTGGCTGTTGTAAATCCAGATGGTGATTTTTTTGGACATGCAGTATATATCAAATGAAAACAGAACATTCACAAAACATAAAAAATATTTCTTGGTGTTTATGTATTTCTTAAGATTATTCTTATTTTTATTTTTATTTTATGTACAGTATATAGACCAAAACATAATTTTTGGTGTTTTTCTCAAATATTTCCTTTGTCTGTATAAGAGATCTAAATTTCTCATTCGTGGGATAATGAAAATTTATTCAATTCTATTCTAAAACACACATGAAAACAAAACTACACAAAATTCTGTGAAAATGATCAGCTAGTTTGTTCTGTTACTATTCAATAATGCAGGGACTAGAAACACAGTAGCACAATATAAGTAGATACATTTTTTAATCCCAGTGGGGGAAAGTATGTATATTTATATACACTGATCAGCTATAACAATAATACCACAGCCAATTGAAGTGAGTAAAATTGACTATCTAGATATTTAATTAATGTGGCACTTGTCAAGGGGTGGAACGTATTAGGCCACAGTCAGTTCTTGAAGTTGATGTGCTGGAAGAAGGAGTATAAAGATGTTAGGAGCTTATTGTGATGGCTAGAGCATCTCCAGAACAGCAGGTCTTGTGGAGTGTTCCAGGTCTGCAGTTGTTAGTACCTACCAAACATGATCAATGATGCATGTGGGGAGTGAAGGCTAGCCTGTATGGTCTGATCCCAAAGAGGAGCTCCTTTTCTACAAAATGTTAATGATAAAAAGCTGAAAGAAAGGGGTCACAATACACTTTTTATAGACACCATGCTGGCGGTCGATCGTGTTCATGTTTTGGCCAATTGGTAATAAGGTAATGATTTTGATTATTTAATCACAAATCAGGTATCATCCATACACACACAAATTTTTATTTATTTAAGCTGCCACTTAAGCTCATCTAGCCACCAGGGAGACCGATATATTTTTTTAAATATTTTTTTTAATTTAGCATAATTATGCAGCGATTGCAGTGAACTCAGATATGTTTCTTCCATTGTCAATAAAAAATAATTAAGGTCTTATTTTTGTCTTATTTTTACATACAAAAGAATGTGATCAGAGTGTGTGGGGAGATTGTATATGGGGCCTTTTGAGTAGAATGTTGCGAGCCCACTACCAGATTAGATACTTAATCCATCAGCTATTTGTTTTGGGGTCATGGTTGAGGAAGATGGTGGGATGGCCACCAGCTTAGAGCCCTCCAAATGCTCCGAAATGGGATGAAATCTCTCATTTTACAATAAAAATTGACCATACACAAGTCTGGCAAGAGCTTCTGTCTGTCTCTGCCACAGATGAGTTATGAATAGTGAACAGCAGTTTCAAAGGTGCATTTGTGGGGACGGAGAACGAGTAGGTAGACCAACAGGCAACTGAAGCACAGCAGGTGAGCTTCAGCTGCTAAACATCTGCGAAGCTGGGGTGACTCACTCCTGGTGGCAGTGAAGGTTTGAGCTTTGAGCCTGAGACGGTGATGCAGGAACCTGGAACATGTCCCTGAAGACGGGATCACAGTTCACATCTGGATCGTGCTGTGGATAAAGGAGCGCAAACTGAATCACTCTGTACTTCCACTGAGCTGAAGACCAAAGACAAATCTTTGGTTCTACTTTCTCTGAAACATTGGCAGGACGTCTTTATGACTCAGGCCAAGAAGCAGAAGTGCATGCAGTGGAATTGCTCTGCTCTGACTGTGCTCATCACATTGATTAGCCAGACACAGATGGACCCAACTTAACTAGAAGCCAACGAAAACAAAGTTTCTCAAGAAAACATCCTGTTTTACTGTCAATTGCGTCAATGTCAACCACAAGTCCCTCAAACGTCCAATCATCTCGTGTTTCAGGTGAAACCTGCCTATTGCCAAATATGGACGCATTTATTGAAATGTGTGTGTGTGTGTGTGGGGGGGGGGATGTCAGCTAAGTCAAACAAACACCTTAAGTCAGGCGTTGCCGATAAGATCAACCGCCCCCTCTTCAAATTGTCATCAAAATGTGAAGAGTTAGAGGGTGAAATTTGTAACATATACAGGAAACAGGTGGTTCTGATATTTGTCCACTGATTATTATTTTGAGTTATGCTTAAGGATTGAACTGGTCAGAACATAAAAAATGACTTCATCTGGTTTGGACAAATGTAGACTATATTGGTTTTAACTTAAAGAAGGACTAACTTAAAGAAATATTCAGTTGAATAATGTCACAGATTAAACCGCACCTCTAGCACCCCACCCCTCCCTTGCAGCTGTCTCTGCCAATCATATGAAACTATGAATAAACATTACGATGGCGAGAGAGCCAGGGGAAGAAAATGATGTTAATTTATCTTGTTTGATGTCCAGTGTCCTCCAGTGGAGTCTCTCCGGCCTTATGAAGATCAGTGAAATGGCTCTAGCAGGGTCTTTCAGGAAACACCTATGGCTTTCCCTCCCGGCACAGAGCCAACAGCGCACTGCATGCCCTCGCCCAAGTGTGCAAACTCCAATTAAACTTTTTACTCATATCCTGGCTTCCTTTGCTGTTTTCTCTTGCGTTTTAGTCCAGACCCATCTTCACTCCCCCGCTGCACTGAATTCACAATGCGTTTAACATTGTGGACCCCCAGCACGTTTACTTCTTTACAACATGACTTTGTGTTAAGGAAGAGCACTCAGTGAAGTTCTTTGAGGGTTTGAGGCCCTGCAGGAGGAATTTGCAATTTTGCTCACAGATTAAATTGAAACCTTGAATTTCTTTCCAGCTTGAATGTTGCATCATTGACGCCATGTTTGAGTTCCTTGCCTGGGCATGGTTAACGGTTACACTAGATGTGTACTGTGCCCGAATCCAAATGAACCATGTCTGAGCCCACCTCTTCAATCAGGTCTGGGGTCAGAGAGAGAGAGAGAGAGAGAGAAAGAGAGAGAAAGAGAGAGAAAGAGAGAGTGAGAGTGTGATTCTATGATGGTGAGCTGGCCAGGTCCTGTTGCAGCAAAGCATCTCTAAACAATGACACTTCCACCGCCATGCTTCACGGTTGGTATGAGGTTCTTTTCCTGGAATGCTGTATTTGGTTTATGCTAGATGTCCTCTGTTCTGGTGTTCTAATAATTAAATTTTTAGCTTTTTGATTGTAGAGGCACTTACACATCAAAAGTAGCAAGAGACTCCTGTTGGTCACGTGATGACATTTTAGGGTTTTGAAGACTTCTTTTAGCATCTTGCAGTCTGCTCTCTGGGTTAACTTGTTTGGACGGCCAGACCTGGGCAGGTTGGCAGTTGTTTTGGAAGTCATCCACTTCCAGATTATTTTCTGGACAGTGGAATGGCTCATTGCAAATTCTTTTGAGATCTTTTTAAATCCCTTCCCAGACTTATAAACTGCTGAAATCTCTATCTAGAGGCCTTTTTTGATCTCATCCTCTCTGAGGTTTAAATAGGGCAAACCTAAAGATGATGTAATCATGTGCACCTGATGTGCCATTTCTGATAAAGTGGCCAGTGTGTGGATAGACGAGTATGTGTTTCTGGTAAAGTGGCCAGTGTGGCTAGACGAGTAGGTTCTTCTGATTAAGTGGCCGGTGTGTGAAAGCACAAGTAAGCGTTTCTGATAAAGTGGCCAGTTAGAGGATGCACCAGTAGGTGTTTTTAATAAAGAAGCCAGTGTGTAGATGCACAAGGTATTTCTGATAAAGTGTCTGATAGTGGAAGCACAAGTTAGGTGTTTCTAATAAAGTGGCCAGTGTGTGAAAGTAGCACTAGATATTTTGTGGATGGTTTTTTCTAGAGAATGAAATGCAGCATGATCAGAAACATACTAAAAAGGCAGATGTCTGAGAAATCAGGTTGTATAACACAGCTGAAAGCAACATGAATCAGTTCCTCAACAAACAACCACTGGGCTCCGGATCATGAGCCAAATCCGGACGAGTGGACCTGGACTGCATTCAAGGACCAAAATCCAGATTGAATCTAAATAACTTGTCAGGCTGCTGTCAAAATAAGGCCTTCTAGTTGAAAATAACATGTTTTTCTAAAGTCTGACCTTTTGCCAATGTCAGCAGGACAGCTGGCGTTTTCCGAGCTGCACTTTATGGAACGAGTTTCGAGCTACGTTGATTTAAAAATTACCGTCTCATCGACAGGACCTTTCATGTGAAGTTTTTATGCGGCGCGGCTCAGAATATTCAAATATATTATGAGTTCCAGAGAAAGCTTCATCATGTTACCTCATATTTTATGACCCTTATTATCTGTCATTAATTTGAACTGAGGAATGCGTGTGCATTGATGGCACAATCACAATTTCCATTGTGTTCATGGATGTTTGATTGACATGTAGGGGATTATGAGGTTTATGAAGGCCGTCGCTTGTTTTGTGTTAGTGTGATGAATATTGATGGCTGTAACATCAGACTAAATTGTCATTGTAATTTTGGATTGTTTTTTTCTCAGCATTCCGGGCCCTGTCAAATTCTTTTGGGTGTAATCCTTCATATGGATATTAAATATCATCACTACTTGTGTCTAAAGACAGGCCTGCATGTCTGTTTGTTGTTATGGAAGTAATGAAAGTTACAGTTGAGCAGATCTAGTGTTTAACCCTTTAGTTCTGAGAGGAAAACGCATTTTTATGGCGATATGGAAAGAATGTGACCTAACAAAGCTGGAATAATTTTGGTTACATATAGACATTAATATTAACCCGGGCCTTAACCAATCCAGTATGGAAACCTGTCTTGTTGTCCCCAAAATAATTTGGCAAAAATTTGACTGAGTGTGCACTTCCTGACGTAGCCCATTTACCCGGGTGGGACAGACACAAATAAATACACTGGTTTTTGTATTGGGTTGGAAGAGTAGTTCAGATGCAGGGATCAGTAGAAAGGAAGGTGGAGGAGTTTACAATCTTCTGCCTAACAATCCAGAGTAACAGGGAGTGTGGAAAAGAGACAGGATTAGAGAGGAAAATATCAGAGGAAGAGCTCAGGTTGGACGGTTTGGAGACAAAGTCAAAGAAGCGAGATTGCATTGGTTTGAACATGTGTGGAGGAGAGAGGCTGAGTATATTGGGAATGGGATGTGGAGGCTGGAACTGCCAAGCAGGAGGAGAAGTGGAAGGCAGAAGATGAGCCTGGATATGGTGAGAGAGACATGTTGGTGAAAGAGGAAGAGGACAGGAAGAAATGGGAACAAATAGTATCTGCTGTGATGACCTGTAATGGGAGCAGTCTAAGAAGAAACAGAAGAAGAAGATGAAGAAAATGAAGATGGTTCCTAGTTTGTTCCTGGCTTTCACCACCAGCCCACTCCAAGTGAATTTGTAATGGATGAGCCAAATGCAGAAGACACATTCACTGTTCAGTGTGTTTGACCTTTTCATTCACTTTCTCTATAATGGAAGTTGGGTTCTCAAACTGTCTCAGTACATCCAACAGTAAGGCCAGCATGGAGCTTCTTTTAACCAGTTCCACACACTAATGAGCTTTAAAATGACTGAAGTTGGCACACACATGCTTGTGTGAGTGTGTTTGTGTGTTGTAAGTTTACCTCAGGCTGGGTGTGTGGAGTTTTTCACAGAAGTGCTGCTGTAATTCATCACAATTTATATGGCGCTTTACTCCGCATTACTCACAGCAGGCCGGCTCTGTTTATTGGTTGGTGTGTGTGTGTGTGTGAATGCTTAATTTTACCAATTAGTAGTTACCAATTTACAATAAGCCTACCCATATAAAGGGTTTATTAGTGGTTTAAATGTATATTATTAATGAATATTATAAGTAATAACACCTGAAAGTTAATCAGGTGTAACATTATAGTTGTGGGTTCCTTATTTGGCAAGCAAAACATTGCCCGGTGTCCACTGTTGATTCTCAACTCTGCTTTCTGTTTTATTCATGTGCTTAACTCCCTAGTCATGTATTGAACTGTGTATAGTTAATAACCATTAATAACTTTTTAAACAGATAATGTTATTTTACATTTTAACAGGTTTTCAGTGATCTGTGAAGGAATACTTTCTGTACTACTTTATTGTGATGAATTTGAGGAGATAGGCTGGAGCAGTTGCAGGTGAAGGATTTTAATGAAGACAGACAGGATCTCACAGGAGCAAACAGAGCAAACAGATAATATAACTACAAGATGTTGAGAGTCACTGCTACTGCTCACAAGACTTTACAACTCCACTGTGTTTCGTGCTTTCTATAAACCCACCAAGTCATGCCACCTGGAGAGGTGTGGATGCAGTGCGCCTTATACTCAGGTGACATCTTGCCTAGTAGGAGCCATTGCACCTCTTACATTCATAATAAGATATTTTCCATTTTAAACATTTATAATGGTTATTAATATGGTAATAAACTTTATCTCCAGCAACGTACCTGCCAGATTCACTGTTCTTGTCAGGTATTTAGTGTGGAGAAAGAGAGAGATACCCATTCCACCTCTAGCTTTTGTCTGTAGCCAGTAGGTAGAAGATAATCTGCGACAGGTCATTAGCAGCATTTAAACATGTAGCTTGATTTAAGTTTGAGATCTGTGAATTTATTTGAAGGAAATTGTATTGCAGAAATGCTTTTCTTTTTCTTTTGGAATTTAGGATTTATTAAATGAGTTAAGATGCTTCTAATTATATTTTTAAAAGTTTTGTTTCCTGCATAAAATATAAATAAATAAATAAATAAATAAAAATATGGTAATAAACTTTAAATTCTTAAACTTTAAAACTTAAAAAAGACTTACATGAAGCTACGTTTATGCAATATAGAGAAAATTATTACGTTGTATGTAGCACTATGAGACTGTAACACTATGAACAATGTTATGTAGGTTTAGGATTGGGACAGGGCCACGTCCACAACAATAGCAGCATCACAGACGAGTATCACCGCCGAACAGACAGAGGGATGATTTTAGTAGTGATGTTTTATCTTGTCAAAATAAATGCGAAGAAGACATTTTTTGTCAGTAAATACCAATCATCATTCCGTCTCCAATAAACGCCTGTCTCTATTAAAAGCCAAATCCAAATATTTTTTTTAATAAACTACTACTATTGGAAGATATACGGTATAAGGCACCTTTTTATCTCCAGCAGATGAATGTTACTTTCCACTCTGTTGAACTGACTGAACTCCTGTAGCAAATGCATTTCTGAAATAGTTCCCTCTCTATTAATGATGTGTTTATGGTCCAATTTTTACTCAATTTAGCCTGAGCATAAAATTAGAGTTTTTCACTTCCCCCTTAAATTTTGCAGCTGTGAGGTTCTGGTGCCTGCACAACTGTTGGTGTTTTTACGGTGGAAAGGAGAATTCAGTCTTTAGCTTCATAGACTTCCCAGTTCAAACCATGTCTAAGTTTGAACTGAGAACTGAAGGTGTGGACGTCCTTCAGCATTTGGCTCAGGACTTTTTTTGTTTGTATGAGTAGGTTTTATGGGCCGCAGTCACCTTCAGCTCACACACACATACACAAACATGAGATATTGATCACGGTCACAATTCTTCAGAGTAAGCTTTGCAGGCTGGCATACTGTAGGATTTCACTTGCACCTAATGCAGGCTTCCCTCTGTGCCTGAAGATAACTGAGTAATTGAATTTGGAATCAGAAAATGTGACGCAGCTCATGTTCTCTCAAAAAAGATCCAGAAGTCGAAGGTCTGGAGGGTGCGTCCCCAGAGACACTGTGTGCACTCTGAAGGGTGTCTTTTTACAAGAGTGAACAGGTTCAGGTAAGGATGAATGGTAGCTTCAGCGGGACTCTGACACGGGTTCACACGTGAGCTATTTTTAATGAGGTTTAATGAGGTTTTTAACCAGGTTAGGGTGTATGTGTGAAAGAGGCTTTTGTTTATGTGTTGTTTTTTCCAGCAGTTTATTTATTTGTGTATGAACAGGCTGAAGTGTAGATGTGTATGTGTTATGAATTGACTTTATTCTACTGCGTTTATGATTTTCCACAATGGGGACTTTCTCATTTGCTGACTTTTAGCAAAGACTCTGTTGATGTAATGTTTTATTCCTGTAGAAATGAAGATGAGCATTACTGGATTGATTCAGTTCAGTGCAACAATTTTGTTCAATGTGTGTGTGTATCGGTGTGTAGGTGTGTGAGCGTGCATGTGTAAGTGTGTGCGTGCGTGCGTAGGTGTGTGCGCATGCGTGCGTGTGTAAGTGTGTGCGTGCGTGTGTAGGTGTGTGTGTAGGTGTGTGTGCATGCGTGCGTGTGTAGGTGTGTGCGTGGGTGTGTGAGTGGGTGTGTGCGTACGTGTGTGTGTGTGTGTGTGTGTGTGTGTATCGGTGTTTTAGTGTGTGAGTGTGCGTGCGTGTGTAGGTGTGTGTGTGTGTGTGTAGGTGTGTGCGCATGCGTGCGTGTGTAGGTGTGTAACTGTGCGTGCGTGTGTGCGTGTGTGTGTGTGTTGTGTTTGGTGCATCACAAACTCTCATCTGGTTCAGTGTCAGGGATGTTTTTGCTGTAAGCAGTAATAACAATCACTTAAGGCCTTAATGTTATTAGCTGTAATATTAAGACCACCTGCCTAATATTGAGCAGGTTCCCCTCATGCTGCTGCACTGTGTGTCTGACCCCTTTCTATCAGAGCAGCATTAACATTCTGTAGCTTCTCTTTGGGATCAGACTACACTCCCCATGGGTATCAGTAAACCTTGGGTGCCCATGACTCATGGGTTCTCCTTCCTTGGATCACTTCTGGTAGGTACTAACCACTGCAGACATGGAGCACTCCATAAGACCTGCTGCTCTGGAGATGCTCCAGCCATAACAATAAGACTCTTTTCAAAGTAGATCAGACCGTCACATTGAATGACCCCTGTGCATGAAAATGCACTATTTAAATAGATTTGCCTGTAAGAACTGACTGTTCATTTGCTACCTAATATATTCTACACCCCTGAGGGTTGGCATTGTAATGGAATAATATTACTCACTCAAATTGACCCTGAATTTGCCCTCTATATATTTCCTATCCATGACACCTGTGAACACATGCATCTGGAACAGGAGCAGTGGGTTGCTTAAGGGCTCAAGGGCACCTCTTTGGAAGTGGGAGAAGGAGGGTGATGTTTACTCACTCACACCTCCTACATTTTCCTGCTGGTCCTGTGGACTGAACCTGCAACTTTCTGGTCACAAGACCTCTTCTCCACAGCTACCCCACATTAAAGAAAAAGTTGGGTACAAAGTATCCATACTGCATGCTAAATTAGACATGATCTTAACCATCTTTATTTTACTGCATAGTAGATAGTACATAAAATCTACTGACTTTAACACTTATAAACTGCTGTGTGTGTGTGTGTGTGTGTGTGTGTGTGTGTTCAGATGGGAGGTGAGCCAGTGGTCTCGGTGTTCGGAGCCATGCGGTGTGGGCCTGCAGACGCGAAGTGTGTGGTGTGTGAGGTCTGTGGGGGATAATGCCACTGAGCCGGTGGAGTGGTCAGAGTGCAGAGAGATCAGACCCCCGGAGCTGCAGGCCTGCAACCAGCACCATTGCCCACCAGCTTGGGAGACAGAAGAGTGGCAACAGGTAACTTTCAGCATTACAAAATCAGTTCATATGCAGATAGGGATCATTTTGTGACCCTAGAGTTCATATGCAGATAAGATTTATTACCACACTCTAGTGACATACATACATATATAGAAATATTATATGCTAATATTACATAGAGATAACTTTTAATGTCACTGCTTTAGATCAGCTATTATCTAGTCACAGATATTGTACATGGTGTTAAAATAATATAGTTATTTTTTAATATAAATATAATATAATAGAAAATAAAGGATAATTGTACAGAAGAGGAGCAGAAGTGCATGCCTTACCCTCTCAGTGTTGGTGGTATAGTGTGGTAGAGTTCTAGCTAGTGGGTGGAACTTCCCCCAACAAATATTGGGCAAAATTATTGTCTACATTCTTAATGTCTTTGAAATATGAACAACAATTAATTAATTTTAAATAAAAAATCACTTCATATAATGAGGAAGTTCCAACAAATTTACATTCAATAATTAAATAATAAACAATTATGCATCTCTAAACATAACAGGAGTTGCCATACTCCATTGGATAGACTGTAGTGTTTTTGAGAGCTTTGATGAGGACAATATTTAATATGAAATATGAAATGATGTCATGACTGATAACCAATCCAGCCATTTCATAATAATACAATAGTTCTAGTCAGGACGGTGGGATATATTAGGATTAGCAAGTGAACAGTTAGGTCTTGAAACTACGGTGGCCCTGAAGTGCAAACCACAACAACAAATTGAGAAACGCAAACACAAAAGCAGAATCACAACAACAAATTTAGAAATGTTTGTGATTCTGCTTTTGTGTTTGCGTTTCTCAATTTGTTGTTGTGTTTCTGCTTTTGTGTTTGTAATTCTCAATTTGTTGTTGTGGTTTGCACTTTAGGGCCACCGTATGAAACTGATGCTCTGGAAGCAGGCCCGTAATGATCTGAGGGTCTTATTGTGCTAGAACATCTCCAGAACTGCAAGTCTTGTGGAGTGTTCTAGGTCTGCAGTAGATAGTACCTACCAGAAGTGACCCAAGAAACGACCAAAGGGTCAAGGGTACCCAAGGCTCACTGATGGGATGTGTGGGACTAGCCCATCTGGTCCAGTCCCAAAAAGGAGCTCCTGTTGTACTGAATGTTAATACAGGCTCTGATAGAATGGGGGTGAAAACACACAGCCCATCACAGTGAAAGCGGTTTCAGTAGCATGAGGGGGACTGCAGACTGAATACTAAATACTAAACACAGAATCTTGATATTTAAAATTGAGTCGAACAACATCCTCTTAAAATACATTCCTTAAAGCGAAGCAGTCAGCAGCTCGAAGGAGGAATTTAAAAAAAAACATTTATTCTAACACCTAGTAAAAATGGGGCAGTGCATTCCTTAAGCTGTGTGAGTATATTTGGTTTGACTGTGCTGTTTGTGTGTGTGTGTGTGTGTGTCATGAAGTGCTCACATGAGTGTTCGAGGGAAACGCAGTGGCGGAACGTGTATTGCAGACAGCGCCAGGCCGGGGGCAGCTTCCGAAAGCTACCGGATGAGGAGTGTGACAGAGCGAAACCTGCTACACACCGGCCGTGCACAGACATACACTGTCTCCAGCCACACCTAGATGAGGGAGAGTGGTCCAAGGTGTGTGTGTGTGTGTGTGTGTGTGTGCGTGCGTGCCTGCCTGTGCATGTATGATGAGTTACTGGTTTAAGGTAAAGCTTTACATTGTGAAACAGCAGTTTGATTCTTTACCTCATTTCATGTGAATTGCATAAATAATGATAAAGAAGAACAAAGTCTAGACCAGATGTGCCAAGATCCACTCAGGAGGGCATATGTTCTGTAGTTTCCCTTCTTAAATGCACTCACTAACCCTGGCATTTGACAGGTGAAGAGAACCAGGTGTGTTTGATCAGGGAAAACACCAACCTGTGCTGCCCTCTCTGCACTAGGCAATGAATGCTGTGGAAAATGTCAGTATTTATTCATTTTAATTAATTCATTTAATTAATTTTAATTTAAGTTACCTGGATCCAGCTGGGGGCAGCATAATACCATTTCACCCTGTTTAGTTACAAGCTCTGGGCACCACAAGCCATGTAAAATAAATGTTTTTTTTAGATATTTTATATATATAAACATTACAGATAATATATATATTAAACATTACAGATAATATATATATACATATATATA
>JBBIGC010140473.1:5945-20859 GCA_037576955.1 Lepidarchus adonis | reverse complement strand
ATCACTTTAAAATGTCTTATGTCCTTCTGTGTCAGTGTATATATATATATATATATATATATATATATATATATAGATCTCATCTTCAACTATATGATTAGTATTTTGTTTTTGTTATTATATTTTATCTTTCTTGAAATCATTAACTTGATCCATTTCTGCTGAATTTGATGTTGCTTCATCAGGGATAATCATATTTAAAACAATATAAATTGACACTGCACAGTCCATATGTACAACATATCTAAGTTTTTACTATAGCAAACATCTTGCTGTCCTTTAGCACAGCTAACTATCATGATCAAGTCTTTTTTATTGGTTTCAGTTTACCAACCAAAGAGCATTGCCCTGGCCACAGTATGGTGATCTCTTGGTTAAAGTTGCAGCATGTTGTACCTGCTGTTCCTTGAAGGCTCCCAGCAGAGCGTTGGTATCGGTGACGCTCAGGGGAAAGGAGAGGTGAGGGCCAGTGTACGACTCTGGCACCATGATCTGCTCGTACTTACACAGCCTGACTTCTTCCGTCACAGCATCAACTGCTGAGTCCAGCAGGTGTGAGATCAGGTCTGGGGAGAAAAGCAGATCATATTCACATACGATCCTGGACACTGAAGGGGTTTCAATCTTTAAACCCATATCATTCCTCAAGAAATGCCACATTTCACCACAAATTAATTTAATTATTAGATTTAAAATTCAGTACATTAACAGAGCTGGGTGATAAAACAATAATGAATGTCATACTTTAAAGCTGTAAACATTTCTCTCAGTTGGAGCTTCCCCAGCTCCACATTGACTGTAGAGAGACAGTGCGTCATAAATGAGTCTCACTCCCCACTTCACCTACCAAGACTGGAAGTGGAAGCGGATGTAGTTTATTCTCCTGAAAAACCTGAAAACTTTTGACTGAATTCAGACTTTAAATTTTTTTTCATATTGCCATAGTTGTCCATTCTGTTTGTGTTTTTTCCTGTAACACTAATCTGAATTAAGATTTGAGTTATTTATATTTGCCTATTTATCTGAAATATGGTTGTATAAGAATAGTACATTTGTCATGTTCAACTTCAACGGACAGTAAATAAATATGTATAATTTAAACAAGAATGAACCATATTTTCACATTTCACAAAAAAATAACCTTTTAACATGGGCAAAATTTCAATTGTGATATCGATATCGACTGATATGAAAAAAAATTAAGCCATAAGACTTTTCCATATCGCCCAGCCCTACTTTAAAATAATATTTATATTGGTCAAAAAATTGCACATACTGAATAAACATTTGGGTAGACAATGGTCTACTTCCAATCCAGTGATCGTGTGAGTGCGGGGTTGTGTTTTCTCATATCCATTACACTATGAATACCCAGTCTGAACCATGCTGCAAAGAGGCACCGCTCTGCCACTCAGGCAGCCATTGCACAGAGCCAACGCAGCACTCAGTCTCAATAGCATCCATTCACACGGTGGGATCTGTGGAGAGCACCTCTATTGTGCCATTCTTGAAAATGTAAATTTGAGGCAAACCTATTTCAAAGGAACCCAAACATCATTAATAGTTGTTTCCACTGGAAACAGTAGGAATCGTCTCGTCTCGGGCTTCGTTTGTGTTTACGGAGACGGCTGCTGACAAATGAATGCAACTGGTCTGACGCAAGAAAAAGCTTATGCAGTCAATTATCAGTTTCCCTATTACAAGCAAAAGGGCTTCCAGAGCACAGAAATGCTCATCTAGTCTCAGAGAGTCGGCTTTTGTAGCAAAACCAAACTCAAACCCCTGACGGTGTGGTCGACAGAACTGTAGAATGGATCATCAACAGTGTGGCACAAGTACAAGCATGATGCGCAGAACACACGAGCTCCATTACATCATATGGAGGACGACACACAACCAGGGAAAAATAATCCTACATTAACACTTGTAGCCCAATGCGGGTGCTAAATGCTCGCCCTGCTTCTCCATGTTTTGGGCAGAATGCATGATCTAACACAGAGTGCGTCCACATTCCCCTGCTGGCTCTGCTCAGTGTTCCCCCTCTCTGTTTGACATAAGCCAGGCTTAATTGTCTGCTGTAATCCTCTGCCTGCATGTGGAGGCTGCCTGCTGCATTTCTGGCACCCTCCACGACACCAACGTTGAAAATGGGATCTCCTCGGGTTGCTAAGCAACTGTTTCTCCATAGTATTTTTTAATCATTTAAGAGGAGAGGAGAGGAGAGGTGCGTGCTGGTCAAAGGAAGCTCTGTTCGTTTGATATGATGGAGCTAATGGCATTGGGTTGCTTTGAATGTGTGGGGCAGGGGTGGGGTTGGGGTCTAGGACATGACAAGAGGACTCGGAATATAAATATTTTACTCGAACGCTTCATTAATCTGTAAACAACACGGGTGTCAACAAATATAGACACTATTCTAAATGTGGATGAGTGCATTACAAACCGCAGCACAGCACAGCAGCAGATACGGGCCAATACCTGGTCCATTTCCGTTCAGCTGGGTGAAGTTATCCAACATGAAGCTGAAGAAACTGGAGAGCTTAAGAAAAAAAAACATTTTCAAACCTAGTTGATTATTTTTCAGCTGAGCTTAAAGAAATATATCATTTGATAAGAAGCAGTTTGGTTTATTCAGCTTGAAAAAACACTTTGATTAAGATTTATAGTGATTATACTCCATTAATCTTAATCGTTAGGTGCCTTGCTCAAGGGCACTTCAGGTTCAGGAACTTGAAACCACTACCATTGGGTCACAAACACACCACTCTTAACCATTAGATCAGGGGTCAAAGCTGAGAGCTACTGCACGGGTACTGAGCCAAATGAAGAGCTACAAGTTTGACACACTTCTTGCTCCGTTTCCCTTCAGTTATATATTATTATTATTAATGATCATCAATACTGATCTATGTGAATCTGATGACATTTACGATTTTACCAATGTCTTAACAAGGTGGAAATCAGATAATATCACTGTTCTACACTTTATTATTATTAATAATTAAGCATGTAGTGAAGCGTCTCCTCGTTGTGCCCTCACCCCATGACACACCCGCAGGTTTCCTTCACAATAGTAAAAAATAACTTATCCTCTGAATATGACACATTCTCTTTCTTTTTTCTGCCACGTTTTTGGGGTAAAAACGCACATTCAGCTCCTCATCTTCGCTGCACCAGCTCGTTTACCATCGTTTTGCACACAAATGTGATTAGGATAAAATAGAATAAAATTACATTTTAGATGCGTCTTACTGGTGAGTTTTTGGAACCATGTTGGTGACCCCTGCATTAGACCATGGCTGCCCTGAAGAAAACAGTGGCATGAGTGAGATTCAAACTCAAGTGTATCAAACTATGCAAATTAATATAAACAGGCTAAATGAACAAAAGCAGCATTTTGCAACAATTAAATCCTCAAAAACTCAAATAATCAATGTTTGCCTTGTTTTACACTCTACTTCACCTCGTTGACATGAAATTCACTTCCTAAAAGCCATGGTTAGCATTGCACCATACTTCCATGCAGTGGTGACCTAGTGGTTAGGACTGTGCCCATTTGATCAGAGGGTCGCTGGTTCAAGTCCCAGCCCCTGCACCACTGAGGAACCCTTGAGCAAGGTACCACCCTGCTACACTGCTCCCTGAGTTAGGATGATGGCTGCTCCATGTGTGGAGGGCTCAAAGATCACATTTCACAGTGTAATGAGGTGTGTTCATAATGGCAAAAAGCTCTGGATTTTTCTTTCAAGCTCTTTAAATTGATCAACGATGTCTTAAGTGAGTTCACACCAAGAACGTGATTCATTTTTAATGCGAAGTACACGTACCTGTAGCTGATCCTGCTCTCCTGCATACTCTATAGACTGAAAGATGTTCCAGGTGTATCGTCTCCTCATCTCCAGACGGGCGATGTAACGCCTATACCATTGCTGGATAAGGATGGCGGCTTTCATAGCTACACATGTACAACACAAACAATGTGAGCTGGAAAACTGCATTCACATTTCAGCCATTTCAAAGACACAGATTGCTATGGAGTATGACGGAACAGATATGGTTGTGTACAAACATTTGGGCACCTTTTGTCAAACAGGGGTGGGCGATACAGCACAACATACAATATCATGATACTTTGCCATGATGTGTAATTTTTCATCATCTGTTAGAATAGAAGGAATGAAAAAGCTGCAGATCCGTATTTATGAAAATATCATAGTATACAGAGTACAGGTGATGTTTTTTCACACATGTGTTTCTCACACCACAGTACAGTCAGTTCACTAAAGTGAGACTAATGATGCTCTCTCTGAAATGAAACATTAAATTCCACATCATGTAATTACTGACCATATCTTCAGAAAATCATAGTGTGACCACAGTTTATGACAATAATGAGAAATATCCTCGTATCACCCAGCTTCAGTGTCAATTTGTTGATTCTAAACCAGTTAACATCACCTCTGCATGGAAGAATCATAAATCTGCCATATTTCTACACGATTTAAAGCAGAATCATTGTGTAGTTACGGAGTTCATTTATTAAAAATTAAACAGCAGGATGTTTATGTTTAGATCATTCTCTTGTTGTGATATACAACCTGTTGGTTTCACATTAGTTAAAAATAGACACGACGAAATGAAGGTTTTGGTCAAACAGCAGTGTTGTAGTCATTTGTTGACAGTAGCAAGTAAAACCTGTTTAATCCGGTTAAAGCATTTGAGTAAAAATGCCAAAGTGATTGAAATTAATATTGTGCTGAATACTTCAGACACTGACTTTTGTCAAATATAATTTGACCAGGGGTGCTCAAACTTTTGCATCAAACAGAATATAGGCAATATATTCAAAACCATACAATAACAATATACAATAACCTCAGAAACTCAAAGGAGTTAAAAATAAGACCTTAATAACCTGTCAAATGCTAATTGATTCCATCCTTCAGTTATAAATGCTAAACTCACATCCTGATTTAACACATTTTACATGTAACACACAGAAAACATCAAAATAAAACCAACGCACAAGGATCTGTAACAGCTCAGACACCCACTGCACACTTTCTGTCTCAGAATTACAACAGCAGAAATGCTATGAATAGACCAGGCTCTTATTTTCAAAGGATCAAACTAATTCTTTCTTCAAGTGGTCCTGTTTTAGTTCATTTAAGGACACGTAAAGCTTTCAAAACACACTGGATTGCAGAAGCTTTTCTAAAAATAGATGACGTCTCAGGAGATCAGCATAGCTACTAATTGAACAGGCGGAACAGCTGAGAATGCAGCGTTAAAGAAAGAACCAGCAGGAAGGGGGAGGAACTATTAATACTACAATAATATTGTAGCGCTAATGTGCCACAAAGCTCCTGCATGCTCAAAGCTCCAGTCATGAACTGCTGAAATGGCACCAGCCAGCAGAAGATAAATTATAGCCTACCTGCCATGGAATGAGATAATAACCAGAGTAAATTGCAGGAAATGTGCAGGTAGGTATTAGCAGAGATGCTGATGTTATTCGAAAGCTGCTGTTATTTACTGAACAGGATGAAGATGAAGCTGGAACTTTGATATTATAACATGCAGTAAAATGACATGAGTCACCCATGAGGCCCACTCCAACCAGCCATTCTTTTCAGTACATCTCAAAAACACTGACGCTTTCATCCTGAAAGGAAGCGAAACCTACTGTTGGAGATCTCTGGGATGGTTATGAACGGGGCAGTGGTGGCCTAATAATAAGTGGGCACCGCATCACTACACGGCTCCCAGTGCTGTTCATACCTGCTTCACGTGTTGATGGGTTACAGAACATGTGAGATGGGGTGTGTTCACAGTCTTGGCCTAATGGTTATGACATTGACCTTGTAATTGGAGGATCATGGGTTTAATTCCCAGCCCAGGCGCCACTGAGGTACGTCCCCACTATACTGCTCCCTGGCTGCTGCCCACTGCTCTGTGTGTGAGGGGTTAACGGTCACATTTCACTGTGGTGCTTCGTGTGATGGGGAGTGTTCACAACCACAAATCACTTTCACTCTTACTCTAAGAGATCATAGATTTTCGAGTTAAATTTACGCTTTCCCATAATAATGATCTCCTTATTATTTTACTTGTATTATTAATTCGAGTTATTTATGTCACTATCATGCTCCAGACAACAACAAAGGTTAGATCCCAGCTTAAGATGCACCTGTTTGAACTCGCCTTTGGTTAACTATGTGGTGAATTTAGTTTTTGTCTGTATATTATGTTTCTCTTATTGATTTGTGCTGAACTTTGTGACTGTTGTAAGTGAAATATAAAGACAATATAAAATCTTCCTCATTAACCGTTGGAAAGCGAAATCTGTTTAGTTCTTGTCAGGCCTCACACTGTGATCTTCAGTTTGTAGAGAAAAGCTGTGGTCTTAGGAAACATGCCATTTTATAATAATGACAAGTTGAGATTTTTTCATTCATTCATTCATTCTCCAATCTGTTTATCCATTTCGGGTGGTGGGGAAGCTGCAGCCCATCCTAGCTAACTATGAGCCTAAGGCAGGGTTCACCAAACCCATCAAAGGGAAACACAGAGACAGACAACCGTTCACTCAAACACACACCTATGAGTAATGTAGTAGGCAGTCAACCTAAACCAGAAGCCTCTTGACTGTGGGGGGAAACTGGAGAACCCAGAGGAAACGTACACAAACACGGAGAACTTGTGAATCTGAATACAGAGTTTGAGCCCCTAATGAGCTCCAGAGGCTGGAAGAAGAAATCTTGGGAGAAACCATGAGGAACCCACCCTCCTCTGGTCAACACTGGAGAACAACAGCAATCAGAGGAAGTAGATGTACAGTTGTGCTCATAAGTTTTTATACCAGGACAGATTTTATGATTTCTTAACCTTTTTTTTTTTTTGAGAATACGAATGAAAACACAAAAAATGTTTCTTTCACTCATGGTTAGTGTTTGGCTGAAACACAACTGTGTTTATTCTTTTTAAATCATAATCACAACACAAACTGCCCAAATGACCCTGATCAAAGTTTACACACCCCAGTTCTTACCGTGTGTTGCCCCCTTTAACATCGATGACAGCTTGAAGTCTTTTGTGGTAGTTGTGGATGAGGCTCTTTATCTTCTCAGATGGATCATTGTCATGTTGGAATGTTCAAGTACGTCCCATGCGCAGCTTCCGGGCTGATGAGAGCAAATTTTCCTCCAGTATTTTTTGATAACTTACTGCATTCATCTTGCCACCAATTCTGACCAAATTTCCTGTTCCTTTGTAGCTCACACATCCCCAAAACATCAGCGATCCACCACCGTGGTTCACAGCAGGAATAGTTTAACTTTCATCATAGGCCTTGTTGACTCCTCTCCAAAGTTCAATGTTAGTCTCATCACTTCAAATGACTATGTCAGAAGGTTTGAGGCTCGTCTCTGTGCTGTTTGGAATATTGGGAAACTTTTCTTCTGGTAACTCGACCATGCAGCCCATCTTTCTTTAAGTGCCTCCTTATTGTGCATCTTGAAACAGACACACCACATTTTTTCAGAGAGTCCTGTATTTCACCTGAAGTTATTTGTGGGTTTTTCTTTGCATCCCGAACAATTTTCCTGGCAGTTGTGACTGAAATTGTAGTTGGTCTACCAGACTGTGGTTTGGTTTCAACAGAACCTCTAATTTTCCATTTCTTAATTAGAGTTTGAACATTGTTGATTGGCGTTCTCAATTCCTTTGATATTTTCTTATATCCCTTTTCCTGTTGTTCAACTACCTTTTTTCCTACAGATCCTTTGATGATTCTTTGGTTTTCCTAATGATTTAGAATCCAAAAATTTTTTTTTCATTTCTGGATGAAAAATCCAGAAACTCACTGACCTTTTATACTCACCCACTAATTACAAGCAAACAGATCACAGGTGAAGATTGTTCCTTTAACAGCAATTGAAACCTGTTTGTGTCAAGTTGTGTGCATATTATCAGGCCCAATCACCAGGGTATGTAAACTTTTGATCAGGGTCATTTGGGTAGTTTCTGTTGTGATTATGATTTTAAAAGAATAAACACAGTTGATTGATAATAAATGGCTTCAGCGAAACACTAACCTTGAGTGAAAGAAAAGATTTTGTGTTTTCATTCATATTATCTGACAAATGGCCAAGAAATCATAAATTCTTTAAACTTATGAGCACAACTGTAAATATTATACATTTGAAATATCTTCGACTAGGTTTTGTGCGCCACATAATAAAGAGAGAGAATGGAGAAGAATGCCTGAATGGAGTGGACCATTAAAGAAGGGCATTTTGATGAAACTGTGGAAAAGCTGCAGAAGCGTAGTGTAGCGTTAAAGGAAGGGGACAATGCCTGAGCGCAGATGCTGATGAAGACTACAGGACAGGGCTTACTCAGTGCAGGACTGGGCTGCCTGGACGATATATCTGTACAAGGAGAAGGGAGTAAAGTTGTTGAGCATTTTTGGCGAGAATTCCAGTGAAAGCCTCTATAGTGAGCCAACTCTCAGACACTCACTGCCAATTAACAATACAGATATTATTACAGAATCTGTGAACATTGTGATGTCTTGAGACATCATGTTTGAGGCGTATTCAGAAAACCACTTTAAACAGATGATCTTAAGAGATGTAGGCCACTGCAGAGGGGGAAACGGGCATTTCTCAATAAGCTATATGAATACTAAGGGCAGGACTCCATCATCCACTCACCTATTTCTGAAGGCCTTCCTTGGTTCTCAGTGGATACTGAGGTACCACATCCCATGATGGCAACATTAAAGATGTCTGTCTGCTCATGTGGCCCTGTGTTCTCTCTCCTAGAGGAAAGTAAAAACACTCATGTTAGACCAAGGTAGATTCAGACAGCATGGACCAATTTCTGCAGCCTCAGTGTTTTGCCTTAATGAGCAATTTGGTTATTACTGCATTAGTTTCAGAGATAATATTATATATGATGGATAAGTCAACATATACATGACGCATGTAAACAGACAAATCTGTGCATTAAACTTCACCACCGGGGGCAGCAGTGGACTAGTGGTACGGACCTTGGGATGCAAAGATGTGCTTCAGCCCAGGTTCCACCAAAGTATCCTTTTTTCTCAAAGATATTTTTATTGGGTAGAAACAATGAAAGAAAAGCAGCAAAAAAAGGACAGATGAACATTACATATATATCCTTTATATTCCTTTTCCCCCCAACTGGTCCCCACCCCATCCCACAAAGTAAACTCAACTCTAAAGCCAGGTTTAAAAAAACAACAACAAAACAAAAAAGAAACAGGAGGATTTACTGAGGGTGTACAAATTGAGGACAGAAATAATATTCAGGAAGCGCCCCCACAACTTATAGAACTTTCTGCTGGAATTACTGATTGAACAGCAGATTTTTCTAAACTTGGAGAAAACATAACCCCTCCATCTTAGTAGGACCGTCCACCAAGCCACAAGGGAGGTGAAGGACAGTGTATGACACCGAGATGAGGACATACGAGCATCAGTAAATGGTGTTTGGGAATTTGAGACAAAGTTTGAAACACGTCTCTCCAGAATCTTTCAAGATTAGGACATGTCCAGAACGTGTGGATGAGAGAAGCTTCCCACCAATGTATCCTTCACTCTGCCCAGGTGCTGTAATAGCTGATCCACATGTGAATGGATAAACGGTCACATCTCACTGTGGTGCACAGGTGGAGAGAGCAAGTTCACAACAGAACGACTTCAGAAAATCAAAATCAGACCCAGACCTGCACCCAACAGAAATCAATACATCATTTTCCAGATTCAAGACTGTTTATTCTTCTCACACACATTAACACACAACAGCGCTCGCTTTGGGTCATTGTCCTGTTTCATTATCCAACTTCTACAGAGTTTAGCTGATGTACAGACGTTCTCACTCCATCCTGAAGAACGTAATGAAACTTCCCCTCAGTGATTGAAAGCTGAGGCCCTTATGCAGCAAAGCAGGACCAAGTCATAGATGTGACGCTCTGCACCATCCATTTTCAAAAAACGCTTCATTTATTTTGGGTCACGGGGAAGCTGGAGCCAATCCCAAAAACAGAAAGGCACTCAAGGCCCATGGGGCTCAAACTTGGGGCCTTCTTGCTGTAAGGCAGGGGTGTCAAACTCAGGTCCTAGAGGGTCAGTATCCACTGGTTGAGTCAATCAAACATCGCTATGAAACACGGAATCGTTCAGAGTCCAATCCTTGATCTAAATTTTTCATCCACATGTGGACAAAGAGTCTCATGTCCTTTCAACTCTCCGGGCACAATTTCACACAGATGCCACTAAAGCCTTTAATTTACTACATTGTGCTAACAACAGTAAGAACCCATGATCTGTATTCGTTTTATTTTAGTTTAAAACTAAATTCTCATACCCAACCCCCCACTTTAATTCCAGGGGTGTAAATTAGTGTAAATGTGGGAGATGAGAATCTCTCATGTCTCAGATACTGAAACCATCATGAGGAGGAACAGGGTTTATGAACAAGATATGGAGCAGCACTAACCATGATTGTTTAAGTTTAAATGTTATCAGATTTAATGAGAAATTAAGAAAACTAAACGTTTTAAATGGATGCAATTTATAAATTGATTAAAAATATATTTTTTAACACACCACATTGCAACTTAAATTTAAAAAGGCTTAAAATATAAACTAATAATAATAATAAAATATAATAAAGTTAATAAATAAAAATCAAATCTTCAAAACACTTCAAAAAGTAAAAATGCCACTTTAAAAAAGTAAAAACTGCCACATTGTAAAAAAAATATCAACTACATTTTTAAATAACATGGATATATGGTTGAGTAGAACCCCATCAGCAGGAGGAGAACACCGGAGCTGTGTACCTGGAACCACGGAAAGGTTCTATTAAAGTGTAAAAGAACTTGAACAGGCGCCCACGCGTAGAAAAACCAAGTAGAACCCCAATGGCCTGAGCACAGTGAGCTAGCTTCGTGGAGGATGTGTTTGTGTGTTGTGCTGTAGTAAATATCATCTCCTCAGGATCAGGGCCTGAGCTCAAACACCCAAAAACGCCCTCATTTCCACATTAACAGGTCCCGAAACAACACAACGCGGCCATGCCTCATTAAATAAAACCAACAGCAGTAAAGAAAAGTGGCATTTAGCGTAAAAATACATATATACAGTACACGTACCGTGTGAGAAGGAAAACTCGCTATCTTGTCTGCCAGAGCGCGAAGCCGGAGCGCGCGCAGCTGCCGTTGACGCACGCACGCGCCCACTCTTCCAGCGATTTCCCGCTCCTGGGCGAGCAGCCTATCTAAAGCGACTCACCGGTCCGAATGAGTCGGTTTGTGTGTGAAGCTCCGGTTACGTTATAAACAAACAGCGGAACTAGTTTTCGTTGTGTTCAGTGATAATTTGACTCGTTTATGCTACAGGTGCGACGATTCAAACGAATCGGTTGAATCATTGAATCTGTTCGTGTATGCGGGTGGGCGAGGGAATTAAAGCACTACTGCGGTTTATGTACCGTGTGGTGTAGCAGTGTTATAAAACTTCCCTTGCGATTAAATTCTTGAGGCGCAGCGATGATAATCACTGTATCGGATGTTTGACTCGCCGAAAATAGAAAGAATCGGTTCAGCAAACTGAATCGGACTCCCCAGTACTAGCTTCCGCTGCTGCCATGGCGACCTGCTGAGCGCGCGCCGTAGCGCAGGACCCTACAGTGAGTGAAGCTGCAGGGAATCCCCTTAGGATGAGCGTTCAAGAGCTGCACCTGCTCGCAGTGAATCACAATGGAAAAATAGATTGCGGAGTAGAAAACCCACACGAGTTTTATGCAAAATGGAAAGCCAGTGGATGTGATGGGGGTTTGCAGTCGGTCTTTAATTTACATTTTACAGTGTCCTCAAGACGCCCAAATAAAAGGGCCCAGAGGAGGCCCAACAGCAGCCGAGTTACCCAGTCTGGAACCCAAGAGAACACACAGGCCACATGGAACTGTTAGCAGGGGTGATTTACAAGGGTTCCCCAGGAAATATAGTTACACTTCACAAACTGCTTGGCTGCAAATATTACCTCCCACCTAACCTGGGGGAGTTTTAACCTACCGTGGAGCTCCACACCTGTGGATAAATATGGACTCATTTTCTCTTCTCTTAAAATTTAGTAAATAATTTCTTACCATTTTTATTGAACTAGTTATGTATTCACTTTAAAGTTCATATTTACCTTGCACATTTGTTAGCATTTTATTTAGTTAACCATTTGTTCTAACTCGGTGCTTTTTTTGGGGGGGGGGGGGGGGCTAATTAACAAGAACGTCATGACACTACTCCCTGTTTAAGATACTTATCTAAAATTCAGTAATGCTCTATGGGACCGTATATAAAATGACCAGTTTCCTAAACCGAACAATAAAAAGTACATTTGTTTTTAAAACTTGAACTGCTCAGAAACCCGGAAAACACGTGACACCCTCCCATTGGCTGCAGCCACACCCTCACCAACCCGGAAGACGTGACACTACTGATCCCCCGCTTCCGACTCTACCGTTTAGGCTACTAAAGCGATTCCCTGGGACCACAGTGTAAAAAAAATAGATTTATTATTAAAACACGTAAACATTAAAATTTCACACATGCATTGTTGGTGTCACGCGCCGTCTATAGACACCACATTGCGCATCCGCCGCAGCTGCTCCAGCGCAGCCACCACCTCCCTCTGCGTGATTACTCCGCGGCGATTCCGGAAGGAGAGTCTCGCGGCCTCCTGACCCAGTCTTCGGAGCAGGAGCCTGGCCCATGGCTTCTTCACCACGCTCGCGTCAGTGGGCCGGGTCTGAAAAAGACCAACAAATTAGTCTCCGAGCACAACGTTTACAAAGCGGAGCCACTGCGGCCCGTCTCTCCCACCTGCACCTCCTTCCGGTACATGGCGCGCGCGTGCGCCCGCAGTCTGGCCTTCGCGCCGGTGACAGCAGATGGTACCTTCGCTGTAGGACGGAGTGCTTTCATGACGGCAGAGAAACTGATGGTCGGTTACTACCTCTTCTTTTAACGGTGCAGCCGCTATGACGGTGATTACTTTACAGACCTGAGCAATTACACTAACCTCCAATCACTGACGGCCTTATTCTGAGTGGAACCTGGGGGGATGTGTATTTAATTGCTACATATTTTTACTTATTTATTAAATTTTATATCACTTCACTTGTTAATCTATTTATTTTTAAAACATGTTTAATGTATTTTAAAATTAATAAATAGCATTTTTTAAATAAATAGTTCTGTTTTAAATAGATCTTTTACTTACATTAATTTAATTAAAAGATTATTTTTAGATAAATCAATTGATTGGTTGGTTGATTTCATATATAAATGTTATTACAACATAATAAATTTATTTACTTATAAATTAAAATAATACTTGAGTATGAATTTTATTAACATTTATCTTAGTTTTTAAATTAACTTATTAATTTATTATTTATTTATAGTATATACATGGGTGGCACAATGGTGAAATACAGAATAACATGCATCCCTCAATCCCAGGTTTTATACAATTGCTTAGTTTACAGTGAATCGTTTTTAAGCTCTAAGTCAAAAGAACTCTGGGCTGAGAAATCGTTTCCAAGTTACAGAGTTGTAAATCCGACTTGGGGGCTCATTTGAGATTAGGAAATCCAAGTTCCCACTTGCCATGGAATGCAGCATTAGCCTAACCACATCCAGCCTGCCCCACTGACCAATTACTGAACATGCCTTTTGGAGTTTGAGTTGTATTTTTATTGAACACAGTAATAAATGAGAAGTTGTTTAAAGTTATGGTCACTGGCAGTAAAAATATAACAATGTTAAGATTTATCTGTTGAGTTTGGGTGAAGATCTGACTCATGTAGGCTGGACTGGACAATGGTAAATGCTTCTGCGTTCTTTCTCATTGTCTGGCAACCCAAAAACTGTATGTGCAGTGAAAAATGAAGAACTGGGGCATAGGCCGAAGATTAAAGTTCTTTCACTTTATTTGAGGATGGAGAATATGAGGTGAACACAATTAAACACCATCACCTCTAGGTGACCTCGCCTTTGGGAAGGTGGGGGCTGGAGACCAAAGCGTGTAAAGTTGTAAGCAGGGAACTGTTCACAAGATTAGGCATGAGTGTGTGTACTAGTCCAGCTACATTTCTGCTTCTTCATGAATCTGAGACAATAACGGCCTGTTGCAGCAGTAAAGAAGCTCGACTTGGATATTTAAGTGGCTTAAGTTAAGTGGCTTTAGTGAGCCAAGTTGATTGATGGGCTCAGGGATGTTCAGACTGGCACTGGGAATGTGAGTACATCCACTTTAATACCTGTGTTTGATTGACTCCTGCATCACAAAACCACATGGAAGTTCATGTATAATGAAACCCATATATTACTATGTTTCTATGGCATTTCCTTATACTGCCATTGCATTACTGTTCTGTCACTGTTGGAACAAAACCTTGCATCTCCATTTATTTTACATTTTTTCATTGTTTTATACTTGGAGTGTTTGGAACTAAACACATTCAATGGTATTGTTCTGTTTTCACTGTGCCAGTAGGATAAAGTGACATGAGACGACTGGTATAATGATCGCATAAGAGAAGATGGAGGACGGATTAGATAAGAAGATTAAAACCGCACTTTGTCATATATAGACTCAGAGAAGCTTGGGCTTGTCCGTCCATTTGTTATTTTTCCACTTTTTAAGCCATTACCATGGCTTGTTTCATGTAGACGTTTTAAAAATGAGGCTTGCAATCATAGTACACTTTCGTCTGGACCAATCACCACATGCCTTTGTCTTGACCAATCATAGTACACTTTCGTCTGGACCAATCACCACATGCCTTTGTCTTGACCAATCATAGTACACTTTCGTCTGGA
>JBBIGC010140457.1:0-20872 GCA_037576955.1 Lepidarchus adonis | reverse complement strand
AGGAAGATGAGAGACACCAGACCCAACAATGCAGACAACCTGAAGGCTGAGATCAAAGCAACCTGGGCTTCCATTACTCCTCAGTAGAGCCACAGACTGATCTCCTCCATGCCACGTCACACTGATGCAGTAATTCATTCAAAAGGAGGAACAACCAAGAATTGAGTGCATATGGATGAACATTATTTTCAGAAGCCTGACATTTCTGTTTAAAATATCCTTTTTAATCAATCTTATGTGATATTAAAATATTCTGATACAGTGCATTTTGGGTTTTATTATCTGAAAGCCATAAACATCAAAATTCCAAGAAATTAAAGCTTGATATATTTCACTCTGTGTGTAATGAATACATGATATAATATATGGCATTTCCGTTTTGAAAGGAATGTTAAGAAATATTGAACTTTTTCAAAATATTCAAATTTTTTAAAATGTACCTGTGTGTATATATACATTTATATATATTATTTTTCTTTTCCCCTTAAAAGCACACAAACACAGAGACATACACATATGTACATATGTATAAAACCATTGAAAACCATTGCATAAAAGAGCTGCCAGTTACACAGGGTACACAAAGTTACTATTCATTAGGGCCTGAGCAAGAATAATAAGACTTTATTTGGGCTCTTCTTCCCTCAGTCTCATACAAGTGGGCGAGAAAAGGGTCCCAGACAGCCAAGAAGTTTAGAATGAGTTGGTTCTCTGAAATCATTTGGACCATCCATCAATAAAAAGAGCGAAAGAGTTATTTCCATTCCCTCAAAAATGAGTCAACAGTTGTCCTCACATTTTAGTGTTTTCCTCCTATCACACTTTAGTCACTACATACTTAATGTTAATAAGATGTTAATAAGCTGAATATTCTCCAGGGCAAGGGTTGGAAAACATTGTGCTGTACCCGTATTAACTGTGTTTATCTCTTAATCACAGGAGAGTATCGTCCAGATGGAGGCTCCCGAGTATGATTAACCACTACCTCATGCAATGACGTCAAGATTGAAGTGATCTACCTCATTTGACCATAAAGTTAGCTAAAAATGATGACTGTTAGTTTTATACCTATGTATTTATGTTTTTTACAGAGCTTTTTAAATGTGCATTTTTATACCAAAATATGTTATATCAAAGAAACATTTTTTTGTTGTTGTTTTTTTTATTAAAAAACACACATTACTCATAGTGGAAATGAACCAGTTTAATATTTTTATAGACTAAATGATCACAGAACACATGTACAATAGAAACAAACCATAATTCATTATAGTTTTAGAAAATAACTCTCATATACACTACCTGTCAAAAGTTTGGAAACACATTCTCATTCAATTGAATCTGCTTTGGCTTAAGAGAAACAAACAGCAAATTACAGAGCCCATTATAATGCAACTTCTACATGAAACCTTTTGACATTCAAAAGAAAAAAAATCAAACCTACAAGAGGAATTGCTGAAAAGTGCTAGCTTGTGGCATGAGATCAATGCAAATACAGTATTAACCAGGTGATTATCAGGTGTGGTGTGTGAAATGCATGTTTGCTGTCATTTTTGAACAATGGATTCACAAACTTCAGTGTACAGGACAGTTTGATGATCGCCCTGCTCAGCCTCAGACACACCTGGTTTAACTCACCTGTTAATTGCCAAGTGTATCGAGTGTGTTTGAGGAGGGAAACTACCCAACTGTGTTGGGCGCCGGCTTTCCAGGACCGACCCTGGCTTAGACTAAAGCAATTTAGCATATTTTACAAACTAACACAATACTATGACTTTTGCAATCCCTGCAGCCATGGGCAAAAGTTTAGGCATCTTTGTCTAATGATGTTTTAGAAATGACATGTACATATATAAATATATATCTACACACACACACACACATATATATATATATATATCAATGTGTTTTCAACCAATATGGGATGCATTTTTTTAAGAATGTAAATTTTCTGTGCATAATAATATCCATCCATGTTGCTTCATTTATGCAAAGCACTGCCTTCGAATCTTAAACTCTAGTAGAGTCTTAAAAGAGAAAAATTCTCTTCTAATTGTTAGACACTCTGTTATACTACACCAGGCCCAAGTCACTGCTGGGCCACCGCCAGGTCAGTCCATGTATTTTTCCGCGCGCAGGATTTGGCAGTACATCAACATGGAGAAAGCCAGGGCTAGGATCTGTAAAACATAAAAGTGAAAAATGCAGTGTGGGCAGTTTTAAGGGTCTGTGTAGAGGTACGTGCATGCTTTCAAACTGCACAAATGCTCAGAGATCACTGATGCTTGTGGCTTCATTGCTGGAAGGCTCATTACTCTTTATCTGGCATCTTCAGATCGTGGTTTCCTGTAAGACTGCTTAATTTGAGGGTTTCGCCCCACCTTCACTGCAAAAGGTCTTTTGGAGTGACGTAACATATATACTGGTGTGCCCCTTTCCTGATTTCTCATTTTTGTCCATGTTTGTCACACTTGTAAATATTAGTCCGATAACAAAATGTGTTTTTTAAGTAATGGATTTTATTATTAAGGGATAAAAAAACCCTATATGGCCCTGTGTGACTAAATGATTGCCTCACCATTAAAACATAACAGTGGTTCATTACACCTGAGTTCAAAATCTCCAGCCACACTCAGGCCTAATTACTGCCACACCTGTTCTTAATCAAGAAATCACTTAAATAAGACCTGCCTGACAAAATGAAGTTGTGATCCTCAAAAGTTTAGACATCATGCAAAGATCCAAAGAAATTCAGGAACAAATGAGAAAGAAAATTGAGATTTATCAGTCTGGAAAAGGTTATAAAGCCATTTCTAATACTTTGGGACTCCAGTGAACCACCATGAGAACCATTATTCACAAATGGCAAAAACATTGAACCTTCCTAAGAGTGGGCGGCCGACCAAAATTACCCCAATAGCTCAGCGAGGACTCATCCAAGAGGTCACAAAAGACCCCAAAACAACATCCAAAGAACTTCAGGCCTCTCTTGCCTTAAGGTCAGTGTTCATGACTCCATCATAAGAAAGATATTTAGCAACGACCTTTTGTGGAGGGTGTCAGTGACTGTCTTCTGGATATCTGAGAAGTCAGCAGTCCCCCTCATGATTGTGTAGCCTCCTGACCCAGACTGACAGACATTGTGGAAGGTGTGTGTCCTATTACATTTGGCATAGAAGTAACACCGCATTTCAGAAAAAGAACATCATATCAACAGTAAAACATGATGGTGGTAGTGTGATGGTCAGGGGCTGTTTTGCTGCTTCAGGACCTATAGACTTGCTGTGATAAATGGAACAATTAATTCTGCTGTCTACCAAATATTCCAGCCATCTGTTTGTGACCTCAAGCTGAAATGAACTTGGGTTCTACAGCAGGACAATGATCCAAAACACACCAGCAAGTCCACCTCTGATTGGCTGAAGAGAAACAAAATGAAGACTTTGGAGTGGCCTAGTCAAAGTCCTGACCTGAATTCTATTGAGATGCTGTGGCATGAACTTAAAAAGGTGGTTCATGCTCAAAAACCCTCCAATGTGACTGAACTACAACAATTCTGCAAAGATCAGTGCACCACAATTCCTCCACAGTTGTAAAACACTCATTGCAAGTTTTCGCAAACTTGATCGTAGTTGCTAAGGGCCCAACCAGTTATAAGGTTTAGGGGGCAATCACTTGGTCACACAGGTTCATGTAGGTTTGGAATTTTTTTCTCCTTTAATAATAAAATCCTTCACTTAAAAAATACATTTTGTGTTTACTTGTGTTGTCTTTGACTAATATATAAATTTGTTTGATGATCTGAAACATTTAAGTGACAAACATGGAAGATTATTTTTGGAAATATAATTGAATTACTCTGTCTAGTAAAACTGTACATTCAGCAAAGAAAAACACTATAATGGTGTAAAATGGGGGCAAATCTGATCTAAAAAAAAAAAGCTTTTGCTACTGTTTTAGCCATGGAATATACATTTGTCCATTTTCATATACAACAGTATGCCATTCAGTGTCTGTTTTCAAGTTCTTGCGATGGCCTGGGCCTCTGCACTGAATGCTGATTTGATAAATGCTGAATAATGATTCATGGGGTAACATTTATTGGTTATGTTTGCCTTGTAGTTACAGTGCAAAACTAATGAGGCAACATTCAGGTACCAAACAAACCAATGAAATGTAAGGGAAACTATACAACTTACCTGGACAATGCCGAGGCAGACCCCGAACACCATCACTGATGTGATGTTGCTGAGGAGGAAGTTCTTGGCCTTCTCGTAACATGGCTAAGAGAAAGAAGTGACAATGTTTAAACCACAGAACATGATGAGGAAATGTGAAATCTACTGCTCTAAGTGTTAAGAGCGAGTGTCTAGACAGTAAGAATACTGATAAACACTGTCAAGAGACACAGTTTGAGCAATGCTAATGCAAATGTTCAGGTACATCACAACATCAGATTTTCTCTGCATGATGATCATGGCCATAAGAACATAATAACATCATCACAATATATACAGTGAGTCCTCAAGTTACGTTGCACTTGACACACAATTTGTGGTTATGGTGCCATCTCCTTAAAAAAAACAATTTACGGCGTTTCTGCTCCAAGTTGTTGTGGGATTTGTATTGGAGCACTGCATTGTGGACTATTTGTCTGGTGCGGGAAAATAGGTGGGTAATATGGGTGGAAAATAGGTGTAAAGATATTTGCTTTTCGGGACTAGCAGTGAGAGCATGAGTTGGCAGCACATACGAAAGTATAATGCAGTTGAATGTCTACTAAATGCTTTAAGTAATTCAGTAAAAGAGACACTTGTTAGCTATATGCGTGTTAAATTGTGCTTCCATGTTGTTGGATTTGGCATGTTTTATGAGGAGCAATGCATTGTGGATGTCATGTCTGGTGTGGGAAAAAAGGTGGGTAATACGGGCCTAAAATAGGTGGGTAATATGGGTAGAAAATACATGGGTAATATGGGTAGAAAATAGGTGGGTAATATGGGTGGAAAATAGGTGGGTAATATGGGCAGAAAATATGTGGGTAATATGGGTGGAAAAGAGGTGGGTAATAGTTGACTAAATGCTTCACGGTAATACGGTGAGAGAGACTGGTGTTAGCTATATGCGCTAGTTCCAACTTACGTTAAAAATTTGACTTACGTCGCTCTCAGAGGAACGTAACTCTGACGTACTGTAACTTAATATTTAACTTGAATATTTGTGCCACAGACAACTTCCCTCTGTAGGTGTGTGATTTGTAATGTTTTACAGCGTTCTAACAGGTTCTAGCTCTTTAATTAATAAAGTTAATGGAGATTCAACATTATAACCAATACAGAATTATCTTTACACTCAGAGCTTTTTTATTTTTAATGCTTTACATTCATACTCACTCCATAAATAACTCACCCACACAAGCATGAAGATACATTCAAGAGCATAATACATGCAATGCAATATGCTATTTCCATCAGGCACACACAACCTACATCAAAGCAACACCACAAAACATGCCAGTGCTGACTGAAACTGTAAGTCTAAGACACACTCACAAGTCTTTCAGCTCTGGAGTCACACAAGAGTGTGGAACTCTTACTGCTGGACTATGAACCACATTGTTAATGGCATGGAATATTCACAGTATTTGACCATATATGTATTGATAACACAATATCAATACATCATATTTTAAACATAATAATTTTTGTAAATATTGGCATATCAAGACACTCATATTATCAGGACTAGGCCACTGGAAAAAGTAACATATAGCACTATTGGGTCCATATGTTTTGATTTGTTCAATAAAGAAAAATGCTATACTAATAAACATTAACACACGTCCACATTTTAAGGTCATGAACTTTAAATAATGAGCTAAGAGAATGATACAGATTTCTGTTGTGTTCACATAGTATTAGAAGATCAATTAGCTTACAATTCTAAGGAACATACAGACATAAAATCTAAACTAATTATATTATTGTTTACAGTGTATTATTATAATTTCCTTTATGAGCAAATACAGGGGGTCCTCAACTTACATTGTACTCGAATTACAAAAATTTGTTGTCACATCACGGTCATATACGGTAGTAGAATGCAGCTGAACACCTACTAAATGCTTGGCCGTAATAAGTGAGCGCCATTGTGTGCAGTGTGAGTCTGCTGCTTGCAGGGACGGGGAGGAAAGAAGGTTTGTGCTGTTTTCGCTGTTATTGCTGAGATGTTTGTTTTATTCACTGTTAGTGTTGAATAAAAGTTCATGTGGATTGGTGGGTGAGATGGGGGTTAATAGTGCACTGTGCTAAGGCACCGTCAGTGTGGTTTTTCCATAAGTCTCCATCTCCAGTGTGTTTACTGCTGTGGTGTAAGGTGAAGCCGTAAAAAGAGCATTTCTATCTGGAGCAACGTTTCCTAAATTTTTTACTGTAATATGAGAGCTTGTGTACATGTTGCCCAATGTTAATACATCACAGTGCTGTTCAATAAAGCCTGTGCAGCAACATTACAAGCATTACATGTTCCCACTTACATCAAAATTCAACCTACGTTACGCTCAGAGGAACCAAACTGTGACATAACTTGAGACCTCCTGTAAATAAATTGCTATTCAGATAAAAGCTTTTTTTCTGGTATTATAATCTTTAATAAACATTGTCTATACATTCATTCACTGCATGTTATAGATGCTGAGCAGATCTTTGGTATGTGCGGTACACAGCTGACCCTGGCCCCCTCGATTTTAAAAGTAGACTGACCTCTTCCCATCTGTGGCAGGGGTTTGTGCCGGGCCTGCAGCAGGAATCAGGAAGCCGACCCGTCGTTCCAGTGCTGTTGTGCCAGTCAGTGTAATTACTCACTCCACAGCACTTAAACTGCAGGAGACAAACATCATGATTGACAGGCAGGCAGGCAGGCAGGCAGGCAGGCTGAATGATTTACTGAATGATTTACTGATTGACTGATTGAAGTACAACACAAGTCATGTAACCCATAAAAGTCTAGAACTGTTTTCGCTGAACCTGGACCTGGAGATCTACCTTCCTGAGAACTCTAGTTCCAAACACAATTTGCAACATCTGATCTACAGAAGACCCTGATGGTTTGGAGCATTAAGATTAAGAAGGCATGTTAGATTCAGATCACACTACTGAGGTCTTTACTCTTTTACTTCTGTTCTTTCTTAGAGGCCTGGGAGGCTTAACCTTTGAGGGGAAAAGCTCCTCTTACAATTCTCTGCATGTTGTCCCAGGAGTTCTTCAGGTCACTGTTTTTATTTTTGTTGTAGTTCTTCATTCCCTTTATCAGATCATCCTTCGCTATCTCATCCAGCTAGAGAAGAGAGGAGAAACTGATCAATTACTGAAATCACTTTAACCTTAACAGAGTGGATTTGATCATTTCTGTGGAAACAAGCTTTTTATTTGAGCGCAGTGAATTGCAGGGTCCCACCTCCTTATGATAGATGCTCAGGATCAGGATTAGAGTCACTTCAGTGAGGAACAGGAGCAGGAGGATCACAAAGAACTAGGAAAGGAAGAAGCTGCCATGTCAGGAGAGCATTTATTCATACGTTTATACAATTTGTGTTTATGTTTGTGCATTGTGTGTGAATCCCGGTCTGAGGTTGACAGAGGTGATGAATGGTGGAGGAGGAAACCTTGGGAGGAACCATGACTCAGGACACATCCTCCTCTGGTCTACACCAGACAGCAATAATCAACAAACAGAGTCTCAGTTTACGAAGGTGGAGTCAGTCTGGAGCAACAGATGCAGCATATACACATGATGTACATGAAGATAGTCTATTGTAGGTGAAATAGTCTGGGAAAGGTTTGCAAAGTTGACCAGCAAGATAGATGTTTAATTGAGTGGTCAGTAAGTGGACATGGTGTTTAAGAAATTCAGCAGCCCGGATATGTGTGGTACACTGTGCAATGTGTTTTGATTCTGAAACTACTATTTGATGCACTAAGATATTTTATATGTTAAAATGTCTGGATTGAGCTGTAGAAATCAGATTAGATTACTTTATATTACATTACATTTAGATTGAATTGGTTTGGAATTTATTTAGATTTGATTGGTTTAGAATTTATTTAGATTAGACTAGTTTAGATTAAATTACATTAGATTAGATTATGTCTGATCTGTTGTAATAAGATTAGATTGAATTAGATTGCATTGATTAAATTAGATTTAGATTTTATTGTTTGCATTTGACTTAGATTAGATCTGATTAGATTTGATTATATTTGGTTAGATTGGATTAGATTTAGATTGGATTGGAATGTATTAAATCAGATCAGATCAGATTAGATTAGATTAGATTAGATTAGATTATGACTTTAGTGATGTGTAGAACCTCACCGTCATCAGCAGGCAACGCTGTTCTTTCAGGGCTCCTAGACATCCCAGGAATCCCGTAATCATGGTAACACCTCCAGCTACAAGCAACAGGTTGGCAGCAGAAAGTGAAGGGAAGGAGAGCGGGAGGGAGGAAAACTGGGACTGGGTGAAGGACAGCCACACCCCCACGCCGAACAGGCCACACCCACCTAGCTGTTGATGAGATGGGTGAGATGAGTCAGCGAGGTAAATGTGAAGAAGGCTAAGCAGAGTATTGTCCTGGGGACCTCCAGCGAGTTCTGGGTCTACCTTGAGGTCTTCTCCCAGTTGGACGTGCCCACAAACTCTCCAAAGGGAGACACCTAGCAGTCATCTGTATCAGATACCTAAACTGCCTCAAATGGCTCTTTTCATTGAGATGGAGCAGCAGCAAGAAACATTTTAATATTGTTTGAGCAAAGTAATTTTTAAAGTCTTAATACACAAAAAATATGAATCTTAAATTAAATATATTAAAAATCCACAGTTGTTAGGTGACTTAACAGAATGGGATAAATTAAAAGGAATGAAAAGGAAAAAAGGTCCAATATTATAAGATAATATTTTCAGACTTTATACATAAATTTAAGGATGAACAAATAAATTGGGTCACACAATCAAATAGAGCAATTTATAAATTAATTAATGAATGAAAAAAATTTATGGATTAGAAATTAAATACATAGATTGTAACAACATATAAAATAAACATTTGACAGAACTACTTACATCTGAACGGATACCAGAAAGAATAAGAGACACTGTGTGGTTAGTTGCAATGGGAAGATTACCGGTGAGAGATGTGATCAAATAAAGTTGTTATGGGAAAACAGTCAATTGTCCAATGCCAAATGGGAGAGAGAAACTATTGGTCATTTCTTAATTTCTTTTTATTTAACCCAGGAAGTATGGACTTTATTTAAAACAAAAGTTTAGAAATTTATATAGACAAATAAAACATTGTATGGTCAATTTTGCATATGTTTAATTACACACCAACTGTGGTTTACAAGGACAAAAATGACAATAGATCCTACTTTTATCGACAATGCATAAATTTAAAAGGATAAAAAATAATTTTACGAAAAAAGTAAAGTACAAATTTAAATTGGAATATGTTAACTTGTATATAGATGATATAGACTTTGTTTTGACCTGAAATCTTTTTTTTTATCAAAGATATTTTTATTAGATTGAGACATTGAAAAAAAAAACATTGAGCTTTAATCAGTGTTTATGTCCTGAGGAAAAACTAAAGCTATTTATGGTGGTAATAGTGTAGACATGTCTTCACTGCTCCTTTGAAGTGTCATGTGATGTTTTTTTGTTTTTTTAAGTTGCCCATTTTGTCCTCACCATTTGTTAAAGTGGGAACAAAACAGCACTTCAAAAGATGGTGCAGACCCAAAATGCACTGTTAAAAAAAGTCATTTCACATATTTTAGCATTTCAGTTAGCATTTAATTTTATTTATGGGACTAAACATGGCATTAAAAAATACTGTTACTTGAAACTGTTCTTCATTGCAGAAGAAAAAAGTGTGTTACCAATCAAATAAAAGCCAGACTAGTTTAGTCCATCTCAAATGTACTTGTACCCTCTTAGTCTGTAAAGCTTTATATCGGTCATGTGAAGTTTTGGGCTTGCCATTAATGTCTATAGCCAAATTTGGTATGATACAGCAAATACTGTATTGGACATATAAGCAAAAAGGGTTAATTTCAAATAGTTGCTTAGTAAAAGTCACATAAGTTCCTCAGCAGTCACTAAATATACAGGTAAGAAATGTTTTCATGAGAAATATTATCATGATTTACATTATTAATTAAATATACATTTGTAATATGCAATTGTAACAGCTGACGTATAAGGATTTATTCAAATGAAACAGTGGAAGTTTATTGCAGCTCTGAGTTAGCATTAAGCAGTTTTCTCAGTTAAGATAGCAGGCCAACACTAGCTAGCATTGTAAGGGTCGCACGCCGCCGTGTTCCCGCAGTGCCTCGCCAGGCCACTTCAGACAAGAAGGGGGACATGGGGCGTCAGAGCCCGGCGGTGCCACGTCACAGGCGTGCCGTCAGAACGGGTAGCACGGGCGCTGCAGTAACCACCAGGGGGGGTCAGCGGTGGCACCTGTGGCACCTGTGGAGCAGCCGGTGATCGTGCTGGTCCATTGTTGGAAAAACGCAACAAACTTTCAGACCAGCCGGTATGGTAGTGGGGGAGACGTTTCACGTCGAGCCCACAAGCTGCTGCACTGTAATCCCTGTCTGTTTGTTGTGTGAAGGCACTCAGTTCGATACTGCCCGTGTGGGTGTGCGTACGGCTGAACCGCCGGGTGTGTGCGTGCTCCGCTCAGAGCTCTGTGTGTGTGTGTGGCTTGCTCACAACGCTCTGTGTGAGCGCGGGGTAGCAACCCTCTCTCGCTGCGTCAGTCGCGGTTGTTTTGATTTTGTTTGTTCGTTTGGAATTCCCGCCGTTACCTCCCCGGTAGCGGCTGGTTTTCCACGTTTGTTTTCTCCCCCGCCTCCGGTTCGGCGCTCCGGCCTAGGAAGCGCGGAGGCCGGGGTTCGAATCTCGCTCAAGGCGAGTTAGAGCTCACTCCCTGTTGGTGTAGTTGGGTGAGGGAGTGATCCACCTTAGTTTGTTTTATTTATTTATTGGCCGGTTCCCCTTTTATTTGTTTATTTACTGGCCGCCTCTGCATCTGGATTCAAAATTAAATTTCCCTCACCAGCACGTTACAAGCATTATTCCATAATGAGGCAGGTTGGCACACTGAAGAGTCGGCTGATTATATCTAACACTATTGTACATAAATATCGCTTAGATAGCATGTTAGCTTTAGGATTTGCATGTTTCTGTACATGCTAATGCAACAGTGAATTAACACCTCAAGTAAAGCATGTAGCTCATAACCTTGTGTGTTTTAGGATCAAATCTCCAGAAACATAATTGAGATGAGATTTGGGGCGTTTAACCCTTTTAACTTTTTAACCCAAGCCTTATCCTCAACCCCAAGTTCTAAAACAAATAGTAAACTGAGTTTTACCAGCTAGTTTGTTTACTAGCTTGATTCACAATCCACAATCCCATTTGAATATTATTTTGTAAATCTTAATAAATGCAGGCTACTTGACACAAATGGGTTACCATCTTCTACCATAAAGGAACCATCTTCACCTGTGATCTGTTTGCTTGTAATTAGTGGGTGAGTATAAAAGGTCAGTGAGTTTCTGGACTCCTTACAGACCCTTGGATCTTTCATATAGTGCTGCACTGATGTTTTTTGGATTGTCATGGGGAAAGCAAAAGAATGGCCAAAGGTTTTGCTGGAAAAGGTAGTTGAACTCTATAAAAGAGAAAAAAGGATATAAGAAAATATTAAAGGAATTGAGAATGCCAATCAGCAGTGTTCAAACTAATTAAGAAGTGAAAAATTATGTTGACACCAAACACTAAAATTTCAGTCACAACTACGGGAAAATTGTTCGCGATGCAACGAAAAACCTACAAATAACTTCAGCTGAAATACAGGACTCTCTGAAAAGATGTGGTGTGGCTGTATCAAGATGCTCAATTAGAAGACACAAAGATGGGCTGCATGGTGGAGTTGCCAGAAGAAAGCCATTACATTGCCAGAAGAAAGCCATTACTACGCAAATGCCACAAATTATTCTGCTTAGAATATGCCAAACAACACAGAGACAAGCCTGAAACCTGCTGGTGCAAAGTCATTTGGATGATGAGGCTAAAATTGAGCTTTTTGGCCACAACCATAAACACTACATTTGGAGAGGAGTCAACAAGGCCTATGAAACACGGTGGTGGATCACTGATGTTTTGGGGATGTGTGAGCTACAAAGGAACAGGAAATTTGGTCAGAATTGATGGAAAGACGAATGCAGTAGGTTATCAAAAAATACACATCAGCCCCCTTAAGCTGCGTATGGGACGTACTTGGGCATTCCAACATGACAATGATCTAAAACACAAGGCCAAGTCAACCTGTCATTGGCTACAGCTAAATAAAGTGAAGGTTCTGCCATCTCAGTCTCTTGACCTCAATATCATTGAGTCACTCTGGGGAGATCCTCAAACGTGCAGTTCATGCAAGAGCCCAATCATTTACAGGAACTGGGGTCTTTTTGCAGCTAAAATGTACAGCTTTAACATCTGAGAAGATAAAGAGCCTCTTCCACAACTACCACAAAATACTTCAAGCTGTCATTGATGTTAAAAGAGGCAACAGACAGTTTTAAGAACTGGGGTATGTAAACTTTTGACCAGGTTCATTTGGGTAGTTTGTGTTGTGATTATGACTAAAAAGAGTAAACACAGTTGATTGTTAATAAATGGCTTCAGCCAAACACTAACCATGAGTGAAAGAAATGAGTTTTTGTGTTATCGTTCATATTCTCTGACAAATTGTTAAGAAATAATACATTCTGTCAGGGTATGTGAACTTGTGAGCATAACTGTACCTTTTACTAACACTTCAGCTTCAAAGACACTTGCTGCCTAATATATTGTAATGATTCTGGAGTGACGCTATTGGCTGTTGGGAGAGGTGCATCATGGGAGCTGTGTGAGAAGATGTGTGACTGTTGTACCTTATTGTTCACGTTCTGTGCATTTTCAGGAGGAAGAGCAACTCTGCACATGTTCACTGTTATCGCATGTGTTTGTGTGAGCGAGCTGACGGTGGATCAGACCCACCATTTTTTTTTTATTTTTTATTTTTTTATAGACTTAACGAGTATAGAGATTAGTTACTTGGTGGGTCTGGTCATCCATCACCATGCCTCGCTCACAGGTGCTTGTGCGCATCCTGTCCTCTAGAAGACGCACTGGTACCAGATTAGCCCTGTTAAGGTCTAGTGAATAAATCTGGCAAACATTCTGGCTTGTTCAAGCATAACCTTGTGTGTGAGTACTTCTGTTGGCTGTCCTTCTTTCCCAAAGAACTGCTACAATATCTATACTGCTGGCAGGGCAGTTAAGCATACACACTTAATCTACAGGGGGTCCTCATGTTATATACAGCATTTGTGATTTTTACATGGCGTTTGCGACATAAAAACAATTTCGTGCAGGAACTAGTTGGCGAGTGGAGCGGACGAATACACTCTGCGTCATGTGACACTATATGAGGGAGATGGTGTTGTGCCAATCGCTCTCTTTGGTTTGTGTTGCTTGTTTGGAAACTTCATTATGTCTCCCAAGCGTAAGGCAGACTCTACAAATAATAGTTCATTTGCAAATTGATTTTCGTTGCATTTTACAAAATGTTCTACTTTTTCTAGAAGGGGGATCTGTATATTTGCTAAAAATGTGTGCCCCATAGAAGAGACCAGAGGTGGACTCACCCAGAAGATGAGGTTGAAGACGAACATGAGGTACTTCACGCAACACAGGCAACCCCGAGACACAGCCATCCTGAGAGAAACAGGAAAGAAATAGGAAAATGTCAAAACTGCCTAAAATATGTCACAGTAAAATGTTATCTGCAAACTTGTGAAATAGACAAATGAAATAGACAACATGTGCAAATTATTGCCAATTATCAAGACATCGCCAATTCTGCAGGTGGTGACCACAGACCACTTTTCTGGCTGATGTTTTGGTCACTTTTGAATGCTGGCAGTGCATTTACTCTAGTGGTAGCATGAGCTGTGGCAAGAAGGTTTGCTGTATCTGTCAGCGTAGTGCCCAGAGCATGGAGGCGCTACCAGGAGACAGGCCAGTACATCAGGGGATGTGGAGCACCACTACCTGCGCCTTTGTGCAAGGAGGAACAGGAGGAGCACTGCCAGAGCCCTGCAAAATGACTTCCAGCCACAAATGTGCATGTGTCTGGTTGGCCCTGGGTTCCTCCTAATGCAAGACAATGTTAGACCTCATGGAGTGTGTCAGCAGTTCCTGCAAGACGAAGGCATTGATGCTATGGACTGTCCCACCCGTTCTCCGAATCCAATTGAGCACATCTGGGGCATCATGTTTCACTCCATCCACCAACGCCACATTGGATGTTTAAGTCAGGAGACCATCCGCCACCTCATCAGGAGCATGTCCATCCTTCAGAAATTCATTTTTGCTAGAGCCAACAATGGTTGCAAAACAGCTCTGATGTAAAATGCAGGGGGAAACATCTGATACATTCTATTTGGTTTCATGAATATCATGGGATGTACAGTACAGTTTTAAAGCCTTTAAGGACTCTTTATTTTTAAAAAACTACAAGTAGACTTGCAAGCATAGTGGTCTTGTACATTTTATATATATATGCCCAGGTGTTGTAGGGAGGTCGTACAGGCACATGGAGGCCACACACACTACTGAGCCTCATTTTGACTTGTTTTAAGGACATTACATCAAAGTTGGATCAGCCTGTGGTGTGTTTCTCCACTTTAATTTTGAGTGTGACTCTACATCCACACCTCCATGAGTTGATAAATTTGATTTCCATTGATAATTTTTTGTGATTTTGTTGTCAGCGCATTCAGCTATGCAAAAAACAAAGTATTTAATAAGAATATTTTGTTCATTCAGATCTATGATGTCATATATATATACTGTATATAAATATATAAAATATATTTTTTAATTAAATAGTTTTTGTTTTATAGCATGCCCTTTGTAATACTTATAATCACAAAATTATTTTTGCTTCTGTTTACATCCTGACTGAATACAGATGCACCATATGCCTGGTGGGACTTTTAACAACTAAAAGAATTGATTTGATCCCATAAGAATTAGTAACACATTTGTTGCTAAATAATATAAGTCAGTGTTTAGCCAGGTATGGCAGCCATTCCATTCCAGTATGTGTTGAAATCCAACACAAGCACAAATCATTTTACTTAATGATGTACCAATTAGGTGGTCATCTGCACAAAAGCAAATTAAATGAGGAAAAGAATATAAAAACAGCTTTTATTATTCCATTTAATTCTATTTTATTTCTGTAGCACGTTTTCCAACTGACATTGTCACAAAGCACTATAGGGCAGGCCAAAGCTAATGGCGGCAAGGAAGATTTACCTGAGTTGGAGGAAAAAACCTTGGAAGGAACCACTGTTTAGAAAACCTATGCTTGGCTGTAATGTTTTGCGAGTTGTTTGGAAGTAAACGCAGGTTGGATGTGGAAAATTATTGATATAATATAACGGCTCAATAAAATAAAAAACAAAACACTAAAGGCTTGACTAGAAACAAAGACTCATTACAGATAGACAAACCCTACAGCTTAGCATAGATACGCTTAGACAAAGACTAACAGTACAAAGGATACCGGGGGTATAAATACTAAATACCAACATAGAACACATAGTGATGGGCGGGAACTAAACCTGGACACGTGACATGAAACACATGACATGACAAAGACACATGAGCTAGATAAGGCCAGACATGACATAGGAAACCATGATATCAACAGTGAATAACTATAACAAATAAGAAACATTGTTAACGTAGTTAAAATAGTAGTGTCTCCAAAGAAATTACTATCAAAGAGAACATTTTACCCTGCTATGAGAGTTCTTCTTCTTCAAAAAAAGTTGTGAGTGAGGAAGAGAAGGTTCAATTTCAGCTTTACTTGCAAAGGGATGGCTTCGTCCTTTTCTTCTGGTTCTTGAGAAGGTCAAGTGTAGACACTAGGGACAGTGAAGATATAGAAAGGTTGAAGGCGAAAACAACTCTCCACTGACCAGGACGACCACCTACTCATTCAAATGTCACTTAAAAAACATTTGATGACAATTCATCCCAAGAAAAATTGAAAGCTGAAGCTGGAGTTCCAGGCACAGAGGCAGATTCACTTGACTAGAGCTGGAGTCATGTAAAGCTAGAACAAAGTCCATGAGAAGCTAAAGTCTGCAACTGACAAGGTTGGACTATAAAAGACTGACATCAGATCATCTTCTCTAATCCAGTTTTTAACTTTGCTCAACACCTAGTTGTTTAATGGTTAGACAAATAACTATAGAGGCCTACAAACCACAGTGTCATGAAACCAGTGTGAAATTTGGTGGAGGATTGGTGGGCATCTTCATCTTACATGATACATGAACAAAGCCACGTATGGAAGAAAAGCACCAGAAGACCAACCTTAACCTGAACACCATTGGAAAACCAATGGGGTGTTATCAAAGTGGATGGTCACAAGGCATTAGACAAAGTTGAATGGCATAAGATGGCATGGGGTCACCCAACAACAGAAAGACTGGGGGAGAATATCTCAAGATGAAAGCTGTCAAATATAGTGCATTACCCAAGGTCTGAAAACATTGTTTCTGTGAATTTGACCTGATTTTCCACTTGAAATATTATCTGTAGTTTATAGAAGAAAGCAAAAATGTTTGTTTCATTCCAGTATATACCTCTAAACAGTAAAACTAGAGAAAACTGATGTTTTCGCAGTGGCTTTTCTCTCTGTATGTATTGTCCCATGTGTATTTGTATATTTTATCTCATCTCCCCTGCCTGGTCAGCTGAGTGTGTTTTGTGCATGTGTGTTAGCTTTCACACTCATTCCACTGGAATCCAGTGAGCCACTCTGTGGAGGGAAGTGTTCTTTCCTGGCAGGAAGGAACCACCCTGGCCTGCATTGCTGATAGGCTTTTTTTCTCACAAACACTATTCTGAACGACCTAAGAACAAAACCTGAGCCTCCCCAAAAGCCTAAACACACACACAGATGTACGTCTACACTAAGGGAAAGGCAGAAACACGTATAAATATGCTTGTGTTTATGCTGAATGAGTTAAATGAATGAGTCTTAGTTAAACATCTTATACTATGATGATTATACGAGAACTATTGTCAAAGGGCAGATCCCAGTCCTGATTGTACTTTAAAGGGCATTTTGACCTTTATAAATGTATTTTCCCTCAACCAAAAAGACATCATCTGATGACCATCAAAATAAGTCATTTTAAATAAATAGATCCATTAAAAATACTCTGCTTATTTAGAAAAATACTTATTTACAAAAAGGTTATATCCCACAGGTGTGAAGAGATTTTCCTTAAAATTACATTATTTTGTTTGTATTTTGAGAAGCAGATTAATAAAGTCATTATGGCCATCAGAAGTTCATTTGAAGTATGTTTGGTTTCATGAATATCATAGTACAGTACAGTTTTAGAGCCTTTTAAGGACTTTTCATTTTTCTTTTCCTTTTATAAAAAAAACCCTACAAGTAGACTTGCAAGCATAGTGAGTGGTCTTGTGCATTTTATATATACATATATTTTTTGTTTGTTTGTTTATATTTATATAAACAAACAAATATACATGAAGCATCTGCATAATATACATGTCCTAAAGCCCTAAAACTTAATGCAAAGAAGGTGCAATAGGTTTACAGCTTTACTGTTGCCCCCTTCTGTCCAGTTCATCCCAAAGTCTGTACTATGTCCTGCTCTACAGTACTGTACTAATACTGCATCCGAGGATGGAGGAACAATGTGTTCCAGCTCCACCTTTCTTCACACAGAGGGGTTTGTAGATCATCAGCAGAAGTTGGGAGCAGTGCCTATGAGAATTGTTCACATTAAACTTCATTGATTCCTATTGCTGCAGGAAAAGCTGGAAGTTCACCAGGTTCTTATTTCAGTGTTTGGTGACTTAAACATTTTATTATAAAAATTAAAAACATAAAATACATTAATTAATTTTAACTATATATACATATATAACTTTAGATTCATGTTCTTATAAATAAATGTCTTTCATTTTTTTACTTTTTAAGAATAAAGATAAAAATACAGAAAAGTCCTTAGAGGCTCTTACACTGTAACATGCTATGACATTAATGAAACCAGATAGAAGGTAATTAGATGTTTCAGATTTTGGGGGGTGGGGGCTCATAGGGATTTTCATTTCAGAGGCATTTTATAACCTTTGTTTGGCACAATAATGACTTTGTTCTTCTGCTCCTCAATGCAGCACAAAATACACACAAAATAACATCATTTTAAATCTTTTCACACCTTATAACCTTTCTGTAAACAATGGCAACTGTAACTGTGAATTTCAATTCTAGACACTCTCAGCATTGGCTTGTAATCAGGTATGTGTATTATAAAACGATGAAGCATGTGTTATAGTCCATCATTCATCATACAGCACAATGCAGGGTGAGTGTGGTGAAGGCCAGTCTTTTAAACCTGAGGAGTAAACAGTGTTGGGCACCAGTGAGTCTAAACTGGCATGTCTGGTCTGAAGTTTGTTACCTCTGTAATTACTAGAGGATGAAGGACTTGCATTCTAATCCATCTGCAGCAGCAGCAGCTGGAACCCATTCTCCACAGGCTTCTAATGACCAGCACCAAGCATGAAGCACAAACATGGTTCATTTACCTGCTGGTGGGTGAAGGACAGCGTCCGAGCAAAAGTCTGAAACTTTTCAGGAATTTGGTTCCCCTCTTGTTGCTTTTCCAGTCCGCAAGTATGTGCCAGACCCAGAATTCCTCTTCGCTTAGATGTTTTTTTGTTTTTTGGGTTTGTTTCACCTGCCCTGACCTCTCTGACCTCTCTGGCCTCTCGACTCGAGTTGTACTTTCCTGTTTTGTAGAAGTGCTGCTTCTCAGTGAGGGGTGCTAATCTATTTGCTCAATGTGTTTTCCTAATTCAGTTCATTCTTCCCTCAGGTTTCTTCTAGCTCTTCAGAAAGTCCTGTTTACTTCAGTAGCCTTCTCCTCGTAGTGTGAACCAGCAAATGCTCCAGCCATGGCCAAAGAGTCTCGATGTCTTGTTTAGAGTTTCACTGTCGGCTGCTGACCATTCTCTTTATTTTCTTTTTCTTTCTCTTTCTCTCTCTCTCTCAGCCTTGTTCCCAATAAGTTCCAGATGTCGTTACAGGCCCTACCCTCTCTCTCCCTCTCTCTCTCTCTCTCTCTCTCTCTCTCTGGCCTTTCTATTTCTCCTCCCCCCTTTCCATTTGTCCCAAGAGAATCCATTCTTTTCCAAGACCCTCCTCCTCTTAAGCCCCCCCCCCCTTTAAATACCCATTCCCTTTGTCTGTGGTCATGTCTAAACAACCATGATGAATGATGTTTGTCCTCATTCAGGGGGTTGAGTGGGGGTCCCCTGTCTAATGTCTGTAAAATGTTCAAATTCTTCATCAAATACACTCTTACACACAAGCAAACTCACACATAGTCTTATATTTGCAAATACTGGTGAAGCCTGTATTTGTAAGTGGACCTCATTGGGGCATGAGTACAGTTATGGAGATGATTAGTTTGATCCAAACCAGTGAAGCTCGATTCCAGTCCTGGAGGACCAGTGTCCAACACAGTTTGGTAGGTGAGCTGAACCAGGTGTGTTTGAGCTTGGAGATCACCAAACCTAGCTGGACTCCAGCGCCCCTGGACCTGGAACTGGACACCCCTGGTCTAGACAAAAAGATAATGCTGTAGCCATGATGGAAAACAGCCAGTAGCTCCATCTAGTGGTGTTCAGTGAACATATAAGGTTTGGACGTCACAATTTGTGGAAAAAGTATCTCAATGAATACGGCTGTGTTTTTTCCCAGAGATTCCTGTCAAATCTTCTTCTCACATGAACAGCATCTCATAATCTCAGGCTCTAAATGTGTTTTTTATATTAGGACAGTAGGGGGATAGAGACTTTCAGTTTATGACCCCAAGGCGGAACGTTTTCACCCTACAGTTAAGATTTCCAGACTCAGTCGACTCTTTTAAGATGCAGTTAAAAACTGTTTTTGTTGCTGTTTAACCAGTTTATTTTAGTTTCTTAGCTTTGTTTTGCTTTATACTGAATTGTGGGAGCCCAAGACTTTTGCACAATACTGAATGTGCAAGTTTGTATAACTAAGTTCTGTGGCCTCCAATTCCACACCAGAGACAATAATGGACAAAGCAGTTTATTTTCAAAGAATCATTTTTACCATTGAAATGAGAGGCGGAAGAGGAGATATATGATATAAAAATAATATTTTTTTGTCATTATCAAATGTGTTACATACAACCACTCTTCCGCAAGAAACAAATATGGCATTTGCTAATATTAGAGCAAAATCTCCATTGTCTGCATATTTATATGAGCAATTAAATTTTTTACTTAGAGTGAAAAAATGAAAACATAACATTGATTGTGCTACAACCTTTAAACAATAAAATTCTATGAATGTACTTCCTCACAATGTGGTAAATTCAGCTTATAAATAGAACGTTTGCAATAAAATGAGCAGAAGTGTGTTCTCCAGAGCATTTTTTGCCCTAGAAAATTGATCACAGATATGTCACTTGACATTAAGCTGGCTTTTGACTTTTTGCTTTTGACTGTAAACACAGCTCACACATATGAGGTCAATGTGCCCCAGATATAGAATTTCTGTGCACAAATATATCCCTGATACATATATATGCATAGATAGACAGACAGACAGACAGACAGACAGACAGACAGACAGACAGACAGACAGACAGACAGACAGACAGATAGA